>JAVSCE010021015.1:0-20000 GCA_032199065.1 Smutsia gigantea
AAACAAAATATAAGCAACTTGAGTCTAGTAATATACTTAAAAATCTTATAAATCATGAGCAAATTGTGTGAGCGGTAGAGGTTAACTGACGTAGAACAGGCACATGGGACGAGCATCATGATTCCTTTTTCCTGCCTAGGATGAAAATGCCAAAATATAAATAGTATAGTAAGAACAGAGGGAATTCCATCTTAAGGCTAAGATCCCATTTTAAAAACTAGGGAATTAGGAGGTAAGATTCCAAACATATTGTATGGTAATCAGCCAATAACCTACCCTATCTTAAGGCAGGGCAAGCAGTCTGAAAGATACGTTCTCATGCTTGAGGCTAACCACTATCTTGGAAAAGAATAGGATCAAGAAATTCCTTGTGTTAAGTTTTTCTTACAGAATATCTAGAGGACAGACTGTGAATGGTGACATCATGTCTCTCAGTGGAGAGAGACATCCTGAGACCACATGTCAAGCCTATGCCCGCCCTGGCCATTCGGCCCATTCTTGAAAGCTTTAAAAGACAGAAAATAAAGCCTTTGAGTGCGCCTCCTGTCTGAGGTTGCCTGCACTCCCCTTTCTTCGAATGTGTACTTTGCCTTAAATAAAGACTCCTCACTGCTCAACTTCCTGCATTTTATCTCTGCTCTCTTCCAATGGTAAGCGTCTCTGTTACTTCTGTATTTCATTCAATTTTCTAAACCTAAGCACTAGTCTTCTCCCTCTCTGTTCTATTTCAGACAAGTAGGGAAGGGCTACTGAGATCTCTGATTTGGGCTTGCAAGTTCCCATTGCCTGGGTGACCTGGACATGACTGCAGCTATACGATCATGCTTTAGTAACTTGCCCAGAAAATCTCCTTTCTTTGCCTTTGGGAAGTTCTCAGAACATAATCTTACTCCATCCAGTGCTCTGCAGCTCCCCCAAATCCTGGGGTGGCAGGGACTTAGTTCCCACACTGTGAAGATTCAGGGAGACCCTGGACACCGGGTGACCCTGGCTTTAGGGATCTGCCCTATGCTGAGCAGCTCAGTGAGCTTCCCTTTCCTCACTCTGCTCTTCCTTGAGCTCTGTTGCCAACACAGCTGCTACCACTCACTGCTACTCTTGCTTTAATGAAATCCTTCCTTCCTTACACTCATCTGACCTATTCGAGAATTCTTTCTTGATCAGAGTCAAGAACCCTCCCCCTGTCCAGGCTGTTTCACCTAGTGCACAGGGAGAAACCTCCCCAGATGCAGCTGGCTGACAACAGACCTTCTCCAAGACTGATCTCAGGCTGTTCTCAGAAAGAGGAAGAACTGGCCTCTTGCAAACCTGACCTCCTGCATAGCTCCATGGAGGGCCAAGGCAGCCAGGGCTTAAGGGAGAAATATCCTGGTTAGCTTCAAGCCTTGTCCCCAGCCACTGTACCCTCACTGTGATATTGTGATTTACAATAAGGAGTATATGTTTGGTTTTTGTCCCTGTTTCTGGCACAGAGCTCCTAAAACCATGGTAATTTCCCAAGTGATGAGAGCTCTAACAGTGTCTTTTGTGATGTTAATGAAGTGGTTTTGGACTGTACTGGGGGTTGGTTGTTTGGGGAACCAACCCCGTGATTAGAAGGTTGGAACTGTCAGTACCCCCCTCCCCTCCCCACCCCGATCTCCAGAGAAGGTAGAGGAGATGGAGGTCACATTGATGGCCAATAGCCCATGATTTTCTCATTCATGCCTGTAAATGAAGTTTACATAAAAATCCAAAAGGACAGGCCTTGGAGAGTTTCCGGGTTGGTGAATAAGTGGAATTTGAGGCAAAGAAGTGCCCTTGGGGAAGGTATGGAAGCTCCACACCCTTCTGCATACCTTGCCCTATGCATATCTTCAGTCTGGCTCTACCTGAGTTATATCCCGCTATAACAAACAGATGATCTAGTAAGCAAAATGTTTCTCTGAGTTCTAGGAGCACCTCTAGCAAGTTAATCAAAGCTGAAGAAGAGGTAGTTGGGACTGTCCATCTATATAGCCAGTCAGTCAGAAGCACAGGCGACAAACACACCTAGACTTATGATTCACAGCTGAAGTGGTGGTTGGGGAAGAACTCTTGTAGGATAACCTGTGGGATCTGAGGTTGTCTCCAGATAGTGTCAAAACTGAGTTGAATGGTAGGAGAGCCCCCTCCCCCCCCCCAGTGCAATGTGATTGGGTACAGAATTTTATTCATCATGCCAGGAATACGTTGCTTCTCTAACCATGAACACTGATGTGGTAAATCCTGCTTGTGGTTATGATAAAGCTGCAACCCAAGGCTTGGATTCCAGTTCCTGATCACAACTGGGAGGAACTGGCACCCTTCCCTAAGTCACCAATGCTGAGCTGATGGGCTAGGGGCTGGAGCAAAGCCCCTGCCACAGCATACTTCAGTTGCATATTGAAACATAATTACACCAGGGAGGGGCAAGTAGTTCTCTTGTGTTAAAAAATGAAACGAGCCCAAAATGGAGTCATTCGCTGCACACCCCCGCCCCCCCATCCCCAACAACAGCAAACCAAGACAGTTTCAAACTATTCCAGGAATGTGACCTTTTAACAGTCAACCTGAAAAGTTCTGATCAGCGCTAGTGAGGTAATTTGCTTGATTAAAAACCGTTCTATTCCCTTCCCCAAAGAGAAGATGCCCTGGCCTGAAAAAATCTTTTCTCCTGCTAATAAATTCCTTGCCCCACCCCCGCCTATGAAAACCTACTTCTCTGAGCATCTCTTTGCTTGCTAGATGGGATGCTGCCCAATTCATGAATTGCTTAATAAATTCAATCAGATCTTCAAATTTACTCAGTTGAATTTTGTTCTTCAACACTAGTAATGCAGATTACAGGTTCATAGGCCAAAGTTCAGGGTCACTCTCTCAGAGTTTTGTCTGGTTCTGTAAGATTGTTCTTCATAGACACATAGTATGATGGGCAGCACCTGCCCCATTCCTTTCTCCAGGAGGCCTCATCAAGCACCATGACCTAGTAACCACTCTTAGACTTGACCCTGACAAATCAAAAACTCTAGAGACTGAAAGATCTCTCAAATAAAAGTGTTTATTGAGCCATTACAGATGCTAGCCAGATAAAGGACTGAGTCCTGGGACAGGGAGTTTCTGTTTCATCAGCAGCAAGGCCAGTTCACAGAAACAACTTGTCTGCCAGGCTCAAGAAACAGGGCACATTTATGAGAGGTCTTAAGGAAAGAAAGTTCTTTAAATTCACATTGGCCACCGATAGGGAAAGGTAGGCTAACTCAAAGTGGGATCATTCCAAGGGTAGGTGGTTCATCCATAAAGGAGGCTCGTAGATTGGCTGTTGATGATGGTCAGACACTGGTCATGTGCAAGGGGGCTGTGGTAGCTCTGGGGACCTTCTACATGAAGGTTGAAATGACTTCAGGAACATGGAGTTTCTGCTTAGTTGTAGCCCGTGGCTACTGACTGATGACCTTCCCTTGTCTCTCTGTCTTACTCTCTGGCCCTTATATCACTTAATTTAGGACATTTCAGAACTTTTACCTTGTCAGCCCATCCTCAGGTAATGTAAGAGGGTGAGTTTGATGGACTGAATATTTATGTGTCCCCAAATTCTTATGTTGAAGCTCTTACCCCACTGTGATGGTATTTGGAGGTGGAGCCTTTGGAGGTGGTTAGGTTTAGATAGTGTCTTGAGGGTGGGTCCCCGTGATGGGATTAGAGTCTTTATAAGAGGAAGAGACTAGACCTTGCTCATTTTTTGACCGGGTGGAGACACAAAACCAGTCTGTGGACCAGGAGGAGGCCCCTGAGCAGAACCCAGCCATGCTGGTTTCCTGACCTTAGACTTCCAACCTCCAGAACTGTGAGAAATACATTTCTGCAGCCTAACGACCCAGATTACAGTATTTTGTTTGGGCAGCTCCAGCTGGCTAAGAGAGTAAGGGAGCAAAATGAAGTGGGAGTTTGATTCACCCTCCACTGGAATGTGCTCCTGACAAATCCAAGGAGCTCTCTTCAGGGCAGCTATGCAGACTGGCTCCTTCAACAGCTGCTGATTGAACCATTGTTGAATTCCCCTTGATCCAGATTTGATGATATGCATTGCCATTGGACCAATTTATCCTAGAATTAAGTCAAGAGAAATAGAGAATATTATGATATGTTTTTTACTCTATTGAACATATTAACAATGTTGGGAGAGGACAGTTTATTTCTAATAACCTGGGTACATTTTTTCCACATTTGCAGTGTATTTGTCTCCTTTCAGAAGACTTTGCATTCATTACTCTGACAGTCCCATCATTCACTACAGTTCAGAGGGTGAGGGTTCTCTCGCCCCAGATTCTCCCTTTAAATCAGATCACCACGTGGTGGCCAGATCCCCTTGTTTTCACAGCCAGCTGGGGCCGTGATTTCCAGCCTAACAAGCAGAGACCACACAGTGATAGCTGTCTGTGGAAGTTCTGCAGCAAATCACATAAAGAGAGTTCTTTTCATCCCCATTATATATAAATAATAAAAATAATTATAACACAAATACCACAATAGAGCAAGACAAAAGGTAGAGACTGCACAGCTGTGGACAATGACTATGCCATCTCTTCTGAACAGACTGCCACTCTCTTTATTTAAAACTCAATTCCCAGAGTTTAAGTATTGTGTTCCTGTAAGAGTCTGAAGAATTTACCCCTGCTATACTCCTCTCTCTGTCTCAAACTGCATTAGAGTCCACAAGAAGTGAACGTCCTATTTATATCACCTAAACAATTAATCTCATTGAACAGTAAGACCTGAAACAAAATGATTCATACCAGAGGAAGTAGCGTTCAGCTGTATGCTGGATGTACAAAACTTCCAAACAAAAGGTTTTATTTCCCTGGTAAGCTCCAGCCTTCTTGCAGGTACTGTGCTGAAGAAAAAACATTAGATGTATTTAAACATTTTATATATGTGATACACATACACACACACAAACATACATAGAGTTTGGGATAAAATAACAGATCGTTTTATCTTCTTTCTGCTTTAATTATGAAATAACGGGTCATTAAGGCTAATATTTTAAATGTTCAGCTGAAGCCTGTTCCTGGGGTTCCTGCATGTGGGACCAGGTTAGCCGCGTTACAGGAGTGGACCACAGCTCTGCCCACACAGCTCTGGGACAGCACAAGGCAAATCCCTTCCTCTTCGATGGCAGGCGTTCATGATGCCACTGTGTCGCATATGTTTCCAATTAATCTCCTGCCAGGCTATCTGATTGAATTACACAATCACCGAAATGTTTTAAAGGCTTAACTAATCTGCAGCATAGCCATAGGTTAAATGCTGTGGAACCATCAAACACTAAATATATGTTTAACATAAACAAGTCATTTCACAGGTGCAAACATGGCTAATGGGGTGCTACAATAACGGGAGGTAAATGTCTTTGTCTCATTTCGTCTTTATATCCAAAACATGATAGGGCCCATTTTTTAATACTAAAAATAAGGCACCAGGAGAATTTTCCATTTATTACAGTATAGACAAACAATCTGAATAATTCAGTCTGTGTTTACAGAGCACAAAGTGAAGTTCAGATTTCATAAATATTCATGATTAGTGTGGGTTAGCAGTCCAGATAATTCTGAAACCATTCTATCCCTGAATGGTTCAATTTGCTAGGATAGAGGGAACCAATTTACCAGATAATTATGCCATCTCCACTTCACCACTAAGTATAGAACCAAAGAGGAGAAAATACCTTCTTAATTTTTACCTTAATTCAAATAGTTTCAATCTGATTATGTGGGATTATGTGGATTTGGGTATAGAAGCAGATTATTCACATTATTTGCCTCCATTTGAAGCATTGTATTTCTCTTTCCATGTTCTTCTTACTTTCTGCCCTTATATGTAGAGTATGCAAGGGACACTCTCACTTAGGTCTTAGCTCCCTGTGATTTCATCCACTTAGGTTACCTACCACCTGCTGAAATGGTTACCCAGAAGATAGTGTCACTCTATACTTTGAGAAAAGAATGTTTTTTTTTCACTAGGTCATTCCAGAAAAATTGATCAGCTTGTAATGATAAGCCTAGCCAAGAAAGAAATAACAGTATATCTAAAATTTAGATTTAAATCAAAAATTTTAAAACCCCTGTCCTTCTACTTAACTCTCCTGCTTCTTCTTTTAATAAATCTTGAGTGCCTAGAAAATAGCTATACATGAGAAAAGACCAATGAGAAATTTGGAGGAGGGGGGAAAATGTCAGCAGGAAGGAAATTTTTTAACGTGATAAAGAAAAATGAGAGATGTGAACATAGTTCTTGGTTTCAAGCCTCCTGTTGTATTTTGAACATGTCAACGAACATTGATCTCAGATGGAAACCTTGACCTTCCAGAAGCCCTCGATTTTATAGTGCTTTTCTTCCAAAGACTTATGAGTTTCACAGTTACCCCTCTGTTTAGCTAGTATTTATTGAGAGGCTGTTACCACAACAGCACAAAGCTAGAAAGTCTGTTTCATGGTGGGTCAGAGCTTTCAAAGAGCTTCTCAATCTAAAGAGGGAGCAAGGCTGACAGAAAGGCAAGGACAGCATCAAGTCTTCCTTGCCTGTTCCCACAGTGGGCTGACAGAGCTCTGCCATTTTCTCCCAGGAGCAAGTCTGGCTGAGTCCTTAACGTCCATTTCCTTGCCAGAAGAAATTCTGCTTGTTTGTCTGCGTTTCGCGTCTTAAGCAATGGTCAGAATAGTACTCCCTAACAACTTTGTGAGAAGGGTGTCTGTTTTGTGTATTGTTTAAAGTTGGTAATTAAAGGAGTGAATATGGAGATGGACTTATACAGCAGCAGGAAGAGAAGAAGGAACAAGAGGAAGACAATTGGAAAGTAACTAGAGCAGTGCAGCCTCGCACCTGGAAGATGTTGGCAGTGATCTGTCTATATGTCTGTTTCTCTTTTCTAGTGGGAAGCTCCTTGAGGGCAGGGAGTATTTCTTATTTGCATTTACAACCATTTTATATAGCAAAGGGGAGTGTAATACTTTGAATCTTGGTAGATATATTTTTCAAATGACAGCAAGCAGCATGTTTATATTTGCTGGCTATACACCTCTGGCCGGGTACATGGACTCATGGATTGAAATATTTCCAAGCTATATAGATTCTCTATTATAATATGAAAAGATCAATTTTGGAAATAATTTTTTTTCAATTCTGGGATTTTTTTTTTGGTAATAGACAAACATTTAAGAAACAAATGTTTCACTAAGGTTTTAATTCATTTATTAATATGTTAATTAGGAGCCAATTTCATCCATTCATTTACTCCCTCATCTGCACTGCACAGAATTGCTGCATCTTCTGTAATACTCTGTGAACACATCAAGCTAGAATCTGTGGCTACTCTTAGACAAAGCTGCCTTCATGAGCGTGCAACCTGTGCAGGCACACAATGCCTCACACACAAAAGGGACCCACACTTGGTTTAATGCTCTGTTGTCACATTTTGGGAATCCTTATAATTTTTTAACAAGGGGCCTCACATTTTCATTTTCCACTGGGAAAACTATCCCCACAAATTAAGTAGCTGGCCCTGCTCTCAGAGTCAGGATGGAGAGATACTGGGTAAGATCATGTGAAAGTCAAGGACTCACAACCCAAACATTTTTTTAAAAGCAAATGGATAGTAAGAATATAGACAATTAGTCCACAGGGTTATCTTGAATCTCAATATTCAGAGGCTGGCAGTATGAAGTAAGAACCAGGAACTCAGCAGAAAAGACACTGATCCAAGGGAAGTCCAAACTCCCAAACACACCACCTTGTGGAGTCTTTAAAAATTACCATGGAAAAACAATATGGGTCCATATTAAGAAGGCATGATCTCTGAGAAGTTCCCTGCCCCCACTTTTATTTGTTTCATTTTGAATTTATTTTTATATTTTACTATGTACATTTTCAGACATAATAAATATATTGAAATAATTTTCATAAACCTCTGTATACCTGCCATCCAGCTTCAACAGTAATCATTTTGTCGATCTTGTTTCATTCATCTCTCCATTTTTTTGTTAAAGTATTTTAATCCAAATCCCTATATTTCGACCATAAATACTTCATCATTTAACTTTAAAAATAAAGACCCATTTTTAAAAAAACAATATAACCTCAATGATATTGTCACACCTAACAAAATCAACAGTTTTGTAATAATTATTTAATGCTCACCTCATGTTCAAATTTTTCAAGGATGCTCTTTTTACAGTTACTTTGTTCTCATTAGGATCCGCACAAGTCTTGCATTTGTTTGGTATTGTGGCATGAGTCTCTTTAAATCCGTCACATGTCCTCTTCTCTCCATTTCTTCATGCTATTGATTTGTCAGAGCAACTGGGTCATCTGCCTTGTATAGTTACCCACATTCAGAATTTGGCTGATTGCAACCTCTTGGGCCTCTGTGTTCTATCCTTAGAATTTTTGTGTTAATTGGTTTTAGATTTGGGGAAAAAACTGGTTGTAGACTTAGGTTAGTGTTTTGGCAAGAAAACCTCACAACTGGTGCTGTGTATTTCCCTTGTATCATACTAGGAAACAATGCCTGGTTGTCCCACTTGCAGGACTGAGTTGGATATTGCCAGCCTGGTCCACCCATTTCAGAGTTCCTCATTGACCTTTCAAATGAGAGTTTTAGTGCCATTGATTATTACTGACTTGATACATTGTTTCATTAGAAGTTCAAAATGGTGAGTTTCTGATTCCATCATTGCTTCTGTTTTTATTGGCTAGAATTCTTTAGTATAAAAGAATTTTCTTTCTTGAGCTCTTTATCATAAAATATAGTTCATAAAGGAAAGTTGGTATCGATGCTCAGTTCTTCACTTATTTTTCAAGCACTTTTAGAATAATATGTTGGTAACCTAGTTACCCCTAGTGGTGATCAATGAAGGTTTTTGGGTTTTTTAGTTATTTATAAATTCATGGATGTTTAAAAATGTTTGACATATTTTAATCCAGTGCTGTCATTTTTCTTTTTGATAGTGCAGTTGTCTAATCTATGGCTAATGGGAGACCTTCACGTGGGTCTGGCCTCCCATTGACATGTCCCTAGTAGTGTATGTACCAACATAACAAGATGTTTCAAGTTTATCTTGTATCTTTTATTTCCCAAAACTGGAATCTTCTATTTCTCCAAGAATCTGTCACTATTTTTACAGGAAATAGTATTTAGAGACCATGATCTACACCACTCTTTTGGATATTTCTTCCCTTTTGGTAAGAATCAATTCTGACAAAACTGTTTTTGGGCTCTTCCTGTATGAATATGGTTTCCTCTGAGCTAAAAATACCCATGAAACTTGGATCAATTGTCCTGGCTATTTGGAGGTCATCTAAGAATAGCATTTTGTAAACATAACTAATGCGCTACTTATTCCATTTTTCGGAGTTATTCTGTATGTACAGAATGAACAAGAGAAATAAAACCAGGATAAATACTTTTTAAAACTCTTTTGTTTTAATCTTCTGTTTTCTGCAGATTTTTTACAATAAAACCTAAAGATAAAGTGATTTTGTCCTAAATCAGCAAGGATTTCCTAATAAATAAACATTTGATATAATTTTATGCGTTTTTAAAATCATTTTTGACCACAGTTAATGTGATTATAGTAGAAATTCAGATTCTTGATGCAAGAATTAATAAATAAGTAAATATTGTTTATGGGACAATTTTTCTGATTATTGGCTATTTATTGTCATTATTATTGTTATTCACACTCATCCTCGAGACTCAAGAGAGTGCTTGTAATGTAATTAGGCAGCAGCTCCAAGGAGCCAGAACTGTCTCTTGATAATCCCTTGATCTTCGTAGATGAAGGTAAATGACAAATATGCTGGTAGATGTTTATCCACAACCATTTCGAGGGCTCACATGTTGCTTCATCCTCTTTTCTGATTTACTAGAGTATATGCTTGTGTACAACAGAAAGAAAGAGCTGAAGCGCTTTCTTCTTCTCTCTACCTATTTCCAAGTATAGATGTGGGCATGTGGTATGTAACATGTAACAAACTGATGCATATTGACTGCAAACTTTCCTTCTGTCATAGAACAGAACCAAGGTGAAACATTTGCCTGCCGTATTTACTTATGGAATTTGAATGGTGTGAATGAATACATAACTATATTTGCATAACTTTACCATCTATCAAGATGTCAGCTTCACAGATGTTTCTCTCAAAATAAAATCAAAAATTTTTTTTCTTTGAGTTGTTTTTAGTTTGCTTAAATCTTTACCTCTTGGTCTAAGGCTTAACATATTTAGCATTCCTCTAGATCTCCCCCCAAATGACAAAATTCCTTGGATTATAGAATTGTTCTTTTTTTCTAAATTCTTCTTCATTAGAAGTAGGATACCTCCTTATAAATGTATCTGTCAATCATATAGCTGATTTCGTTCCACAGTACTTTATATTTCATTTTTATTTGTTGTATTTAAGGTCCCTAGTCTTGTTCAATGAAATAGCTTTAGGAATCTGACTCATTTTAAAAACAATCTATAAGGCTATATTATAACATTTAAGTAAATGAGATTTACAATTTTACTTTATTTCAAAGGAAACGAAGAATATTAAATTATTAAATCTTTTGTCAATCAGATATTTTAAATGAAGCTACTTCTTAGAAAATGAATTTATTATCAAGAAAGCTTTGAGTTCTCCTTTCACCTATACATTAAACAGCTTATGCATTTTTTTTATTTCTTTAATTTTAAACACCAATATTTTGGTGAATAACTATTCAGAATTGATCACAAGCTGATGATCAAAGCCTAATATAAGCTATTGTGCTACAAAGTGGATAATGACATTTTGGCAGGTCATGCATGGCCAAGCTCTTTGCTCTAGATGATATGATAAGAACTCAGGAGTGTGTAATTATAGCATAGCAAGAACTGGCATATATGAAACTAGACCCTTGAATGTTGGCAAACCCGTTCTAGCCTAATGGAGAGAACTCAACTCTTGAACCCACCAGGTTGACTGAACCCATCTAATTTCTGGAAAAGAGCCAGGAGGTATGTCTTCTCACCGATTTCTGTTGTTCTCGTATATAGTTCTTTTGTTGCTGATCTGGTAGGAAAACAAATTGAAAGCCCCTTAAACCAACTTGGAATATTATTTTCATCAATCTTTGAACCTGTATCAGAATTTATTGTGCCGCCTAGCATATAAATATATGTATATAATATATATATATTATATAGACATATTTACCTATATAAATATATATTTAAGCTATATTAATAATATGTACCATATAATTATTAGTTATGTAGTAAGTAATGTAATAATCCCTTTGTTCACTACCATCTCCTTTGGGGTGTAGAAGCATGCTGTGAACTGTCTTTGTTGGTGTGTACTCACAAGTGCAAGGCTAGGACAGTACAGCCTTTGACAACTATGTTATCAGTGTCACCTTAAATCCTACTCCATATTTATCAGCAGTTAGTAACTTCAAATTTTTTCTTGCAGTTGAAGATATGATCTTACACATTAAATTTCCTTCCTTTCCTTAAATCACCTGCATCCTCTCCCAAAATACAGCCAGAGAGCCATATCTCCTAATTTCTAGGTATGAGGAATGTCTTCCACTGGATATGAATACCAAGAACATGAAAAGTAAAGCGAGCATTTGTTTAAACACCTATCTTAATTAAAAGCAATGATTCATACGAAGAAAGAATGAAGCAGTGTTGTTTGTTTGCTTACTATGTACCAGTTATTAATCTACATATATATATATAAACAATTTCCATTTTTGTCCTCAAAAATACCCTTCAGAGGAGGTATTACACAATCTGTAGGTCAATATACAGAGGCTTGAATAATCATAACATTAGCTAACATTAATGGAGCACTTACTGTGTGATGAGTACTATGCTAAGTACTTTGCATTTACACCTACATTGCTAATGCATGCTGATTCCTTACAACAACTGTAGGAAGGAGGTGTTATGCTCACTTAACAATGAAGAAACTGGCTTAATAGTTAAGTAACTTTCCCAAGTTAAGATGTGGTGTGTACAGTGTATTTTGTGCAATAGCTTCATTCAAGAGTCAATATTCCAAGAGACCTAGAGTCTTCAGGGCTGTGCATAAATGGGAGAGGAAAAAAATACATTTTCTACTTAACAGTTTTCCATTATTAATAATGTAACATGGGTAAGGGGGATTCAGAGGCTTTTCCTGATGCCATGGAAGAGATGAGGGTGCTAAGGAGGAGGAAGGACTTCTTTCTCTGGGCATTAGGATCAGTGCTTCAACTGTGGTCTTTGTCACTCTTTCCCATATGAAACAGATAGCACAGTCCATGTTAGAAGAAAGGAAGGTAGGCATTGGAAGGGTTAAAGTGTTTCAGTGAAGTGGCAGTCTGAGATTCAGAGATAAAGCACATCTGTGGCTGTAGCAGAGTGCAGGGTACCATGAATCAGGATAAGCAATATCATAACACCAGTATGAGGGCCTCCTGAGTCTCAAGCACTGTTGTGAGGCCCTTGCATACTGCCAGACTTCCTCAAGTAGCCATACTGTCATTTCTTAAGATTCTGTGGGCTGGGAAGTAAGGCAGGACAGATGCGTTAATGGGCAGTTCTTCTGCTCCATGTCATATTGGCTAGGACTGCTTATGTGAATCCATTCAGCTGAGTACTTAGCAGGGACTGGAATACTGAAGATGGTCTTTTCCTCCCCAGAGCCTCTTTCCATGTGGCTTCTATTTATTTACTATATAGTAGGTTAGTCCTCCTCACAACATGGTAGCTGGTGTCTAAGCCAGAGTTTTCCAAGAAGAAGAATGGAGAAGCTGATATATCTCTTAAGGACTTGGCTCTGAGTCCCATAATATCACTTCTACCACATTCTGTTGGTCAGAGCAGGTCACAGGCCAGCCCACTTTCAAAGGATGTGAAAGGGACTCCACTTGTTAAATACACAGAGTGTCATGTGCCTCCAGGAGGGGAAGGAGAGTTCATGGCCATATTTGGAGACTACCACTGTAATAAACAGACACCATGTTGACTCCTCCACTTCCCTTTCCCTCCTCTCACCTCCCATGGAGGCACTAAATAAACCTTTCCCTCCACAAATTCTCTTTCCCAATATAGGTCAATATATGCCAGAGATGTTAGTGCATATGTGTTCAATGTAAATATCACCGATGTACTGGTGTTATAAACCCCCTTGTTAAGTGTGCAGACCTAGAAATTCAGTCTGAGTTTGGCTTGACAAATTCTTGAAATATCCAAGACTAAGTAATTTACATTCCCCATTTCATTTATGTCTCTTAAACCCAGTAAGGGACATAATATCCTTCCCATTTTGCATATAAGGGCACAGATTCAACAAGGTAACATTCCCAAAGTCACAGATTTGATAAATAAATGAGCTACAGCTCATCCCTTGACCATCTAAATCCACAGCTTATATTAATGACATTGTACTCATCGTCTCTCTTCAGGCTCATTGGAATAATTAAGAAAATAGTTCTTTACACGACTAACATCACTCCTTAACTCATTTCTGGTTCTCCCAAGTTCCTCCTGGCAATGAACTTGGCACCATCTTGAGCAGTTTATAGGTGGAGCTTTTAAGGATCTAAATTTCTGAATTGGGTGCTGGTGGTGGAGGTGGTAGTACAAATTCAGTAATACATGCTCTTCCCATAATTTTAGTAAATAATGAGATATTATTTTTGCAAACAGTGGCATGAAGATAATGTTGCAATTTAGTAGGAACTAGCAAGAAATCAAAATTGTGGAAATAAGTTTTCTCATCTGTAAAATGAAGTGGTTGGAGAGGTGTTGCCAAGGTCCCTTCATACTTTATTAAGATGCTATCATTCAAAGATTCTATTCTGTATATAAACAAGATAATTAATTCAAAGCATGTATTTTAACATGCATATTTGAGGTTTTTTCAGGTTCTTGTAATTTGAATTATGCTTTTTCATTTGGTACAATTGTTGTTATGGCTGAAAACTGGAATAATTTTAGTTTACCAAATGCTCTGGACTCATGATTAAATATGATATAAAAATATAAGATGGATTATTATTACATGTGATTACTTTGAATGAATGAACAACTCAGTGTACATATTCTTAATTAGAATATAGTCTTCACTAAATGGTTTTGACATCTTACTTCACCCTAATCCTGTAGACATTCTGAATTAATAACTGCAATAAACATGGTCAACCTATTATACGGGTCAGTTACAAATGTAATGAATATATTGTAAGGCACATTTTAACATTAAGACCTCAGTTCTCAACTGACTGGTGTTCTCTTTCTCCTATTTCCTGAAGTGAAGGAGATTTTAAGACTACTACTGAATACATATAATCAGAAAATCAGAATTCAAATATGTTGTTCAGAATTTAATTTTATGTATCTTCATAGTAATTTCATGTTTTTCATTACATTTTCCATAACAGTAAACAAAACATGTTCAGTAACCAATAAATATGATAAAATATTAATTTCTGATACTTGAATAGAAGAAAACTAAAAACTGTTGGCATGACAGTAAATGTCTTTCACAGCCTACCCCCAAACTATGTTTTAAACTTTATTTTATACTACTCCTCCGTATTTCTCACTGTGTTTTAAATACCATGGATATTCACTGTGTGCAATTTAAAATTTTACACCTCCATGATGTTCTCTCTCTACCTCTCAAAATTAACTCTTTTTTACCCCTTTGTACTTATATTTCTGTGATTGCACTTAACAGTTATCCAACACATTGGAGTTGTGTAACCTATTGAATCTAGCTATGGGAACAGTCATAATCAGTATTCCTTAAACTTTGCCCCAGAACTACTATAGCATCTCCGTCATCCCTCAAAACTTCCAACTATTTTAGGGAGTTCCTAAGAGATGTCTTACATATTATTATGGACACAGTTCTTTCAGTTTTTGCATAACTGAATGAAGTACTTTTGATTTGTCACTCTGAATATCTTATGGTTTGCTGCCAAAGTGATTTTATCTAGAATGAAAAATAATAATTTAATGACTGCCATCTTTAAACTTCAAATTTTGAACACCCATAGAGTACAGCCACACTTCTTAGTATGGCTTCCAAGGCTGTCCATGACCTGGCCTAATCTTACCCTGACCATTCCCTACCTTGAAATTGATACTCTAGACACATCTGTCTGCTTTTATTTTCTCCCACTTAGAAAATGCTTCTCCTTTGTGTCATTATTTGTGGTGTTTCCAGGGCTTGAAATTTCCTTCCTACTCTTCAGCTGGTTCATCTTCTCATGCTTTAGAATTCAGCACAAAGACAATCCCTTCAGGAAGCCTGAAACCCTCATATGAGCTCAAGGTCATGTTGTATTTGCTAAAACATTTTTAAATAATAATAACAGTAGATAACACTTACTGAACACTTAGTTCTAGGCATTGTTCTAAATGCTGTACCTGGATTATTTAATCTGATGCTGTCAACAGCCCTATCTGGTATACTACTATTCCCATTTTGCTCTAGGGAAGACAGAGAGATTATGTAACTTTTCAAGTCACGTGCTAAAAGGTGGAGAGAACCAAACAGCTTGCTTTCATCCTATAATGGTCCTAAGCACATTTTAATAAAGTGGTCAGTTCTGTGTCTGTCTTCTCTACCACATTCTTCTTCCTCAATTGAATGGCACACCAGTGAGAAATACAATACTTGAATTTAGGGAAAAGCTCTGGACAGAGGACATAAATTTAAAAATTATGTATGGCTGGTAATTGGTGCTAAGGATTTGTTGAGATCTCCTAAACAGAGGTTTTAGAGTGAAAGGTAAGAAAATTAAGGATGGAATCTTGGAAATTTAAGAGGTAGTTAGAGACGAGAAGCCAATCACAGGAAAGAAGAGAGACTTTGAATTAGGGGTGAGAAGAAGTGTCACAAGTTCCAGAGAGGACAGGTACAATAAAACAAGAGCAATCAGCACAGTAAGAGACTGTAGAAATGTCAGCAACATGAGGACTAAAAGAAACAATTGAATAGAAGGAAGAGTAAAATCATCTATAAATAATTATTTCTCATGCTAATAAGAGTGAGCATTATACTTTCTTAAAAGAATGGTTAGGGTAGTCTCAATAAGAAGATGACATTAAGGAAAAGTTTTGAAGGAGAAAACAGCTAGTTAAATAGTTATCTAAAGCAGGAGTACTCCAGACAGTCCAAGCAAGTGGGAAGGCCCTGTGGCCTGGCCGAAGGGTCAGTTAGGGACTCATCTGCCTCTTTCTGGGTCTTTGAGACCTGAGATGCCAGGTTGTCAGCTGACCTGACAGTAGCCCTGTTCTATGCTAAGGACTCCTTATCTTACCTAATCTATACTTTGCCAGGTTGGGTAATGGGAACCCAATCCTTGCCTCCAGAAAGCCAAGATCCAAGCAGCACTGAAGTTCTCATCAGCTCAGGGCCATAGCAGAGCAGCATGTGCTGGACAGAGGCAGGAGCTGAAGGCAGGTGGGCAGTGCTTAGGGAGTTTGCTGAGGTCCAGCAGTGCAAGGAGAGGAGAACCTAGCCTTGGTCCTGAATTCCCAGCTCATTCAAGGCCAAGGACACAAAAATCAAGGAGATCATTTTGGGTATTCTGGGTAGGGTTTGAGGTTTAGAAATAATTTTCTACTAGAGAGAACAGTCTGCTATTTTCCTAATTGGGAGGAGATTATGCAGAGAGCTGAAGTCTGGAATCTGCTGACCGTGATGTGGAGGCTGCACAAACGCAGTGGAGTTGCCCTCCACTGGCCCTAGTCCTGGTTCCGGAATCTTCAGTGCAAGGCTCTGCCGGGTGGGGGCGCTAAGTGCCAGTGAGTATGTTGTAGTCCAGTTACTCAGCAAGCTGCATTGAAGAAAAGAAGTGTTGTCTTGCCTCAACATAAATCCAAAAATGATCCTTCTTCCAAGGATGCTTTTTCAAAGAGGTTCCAGAACCTGTATGATAGCTTCTCTCATCTGGAGGACTATTTTGGATCAGGCTCTGCAAGCAGCTTCCCAATTGAAATTGGACTGGAATACCAGCCCCAGAGGAAAATGCCACTTTCCTCTTACAAAGTTAGGCCTCTCAGAGGGAATCTGCCCTCAGACAACCAGGACATGGGGGATCAGATGGGGATTTGTTGAATGCAACACATAGCATTTCAACATTGGCTGTGTATTCAGTATCTCTTATGTTCTGTAGCTGAAAAGTTTAAGTTTTGACAAAAAGTTTTATAGAAATTTTAAAACATTTGAAAATGAAACTTTAATTTATGTCACTTATTCATTACAGCTCTTCAAGGCTAAAGGCTGATACTTTAGTGCTGTTATGGAAAATATCTACCTTGCCTTTCTGTCGTATTCAATTAAGTTCATGTTAAATTTCCTAAATGTCTCATGTCTACAATATTGCTTTAAAGAATAAGTTGCATCATTTAAAAAAATTCAATTTAAGAAACAAATTAACAGGCAATATTTCATACTTTTTTAATCATCAGGTAGCTGACTTATTGTGAATTATAGATATGCCCTTTTTCTTATCCAAAAAAGAATCAAGATGCACTGCACAGTGGATGTAAACAATGGGTATTTGACACAATTACTACAGTGTGAAGTGATTTACTATATTATCTTTCCATGTATCAGAAGAGCTGGTGGACAGTGTTTATCTACAATTATGTTACAATAACAATTGAAGCCTCAAGATCCAGATTAAGGTGACATCCCTGTGCTTTCAATAGCGCATATTGCTTTAACCTTTTGACTGGATGTCTGTGAATATTGTGATGTTACTCTATTAAAACTGAAAATAACTTTAAAAAAAAAGCCACTAGTCAGGCCTGAGTTAGAAAGGCAGCCAGACGAAGTTTGGAGTCAATGCAAGGAGAGTGGTGGAGTGGGGCAGCATCCCATCAGGGCTCAGGAGACACAGCCCGCAAGACGAAACCTGCCAAACAGGGCATCATCTAGGGGACCAGGGCTTCCAGAGGAGGAAGATTAAGTAGAACTACATGTCTGCTGAGGTCAGGGACTTGGCCATAATCACAGGTAGTGAGAAATACATGTATTGAGGATAATGTGAGCCATGCGTCTCATTCTCAGAGAAGGGAGTTACAAATATAAAAAAGGAGAAAACCAGAATAAACCCTCTGGTTTTGGATTGGAATTGGAGGTACTGGGATGAACTGATGGTTTTCAAATATACAGTGATAGATGAAGAAAAACACAGATGTACTTGTGTGTGTGTGTGCAAACATGTTTCCTGACTCCATCCACTGAATGGCCCTGGGAAAACCCAGCAAAACTCCAGTGGCAATAAGCACTCATGGAGCCCAGATACTGGTCTCTAAATACCATTTTTCAATAAGGGAGCTATGGATCCTTGAGAAAATGCCTGATTCCAGAGCTGGGCAGGAAATATATAAGATGAGCCTAACATCTTTTTCTGATAGAAAAAAATGATAAAAGAATGATGAAGAAAACAAGAAAATGATAAAAGAATGATGATATGTCTGAAGCTTATAGCAACTTCTACAGGACAGATATGGGCAAGTTGCACATCAAAATTAATGATTATGGTAATGAATTATATCTCATTAAGTTAAAAACATCCACAGTTCCACAGTGATGTAAATTGTCAAATGAAAGAACAAATAAATTAGGAGAAAAACAACTCTTTCTTACAGTAGAGTACCACCAAAGATATGGAAGGAATAATGGAATTAGAAAGTGACCTGGGGCCATGGCTAGTGGGTGAGAATTGAATGAAGAATAAGATATGTACTCATATTACCTCCTCACAAAATACTTAGCACCAAGAGAAAAAATAGTAACTTTTTCCGTGAAGACTTAGGCAGAGCTCCTCTTATATTTTGTTATATTCCCTCAAATGTTTGTTTTGAACCTAATTACGAGGAAAAGCAGCTGAACCAACTGGAGAAGCATTTTTGTTCCACTATTTCACTTTGATAGGTCTAAATGTAGGTGGTTATAAATGTATACATCCTACTTGGGATTCATTAAAATTGCTTTAAATCCAAGGGTTGGTATCTTTCATTAATTTTGGAAAATTCCCAGTCATTGTAATTTTAAATTATTGCCTCTGCTCCATTTTTATAACATTCCTTCACTTTTCTTTTTACATCTTCATGGAGATATAATTTATATACTGTAAAGATCATCCACTTGAAGGGTTCATTCAGTGTTTTTTAGAATATTTGCAGAATTATACACCTATAGCCAGAGCTGATTTAGAACTTTTTCAATACACAAAATGAAACTTTGTGCTTGTTAGCAATTACTCCCAATCATCTTCCCTCTGATCCCACTTGCCTTCAGCCCTAGGCAACCAGTAATCCACTATGGGTCTGTGAAGATTTTCCTCTTCTGAGCATTTCATGTAAATAGCATCATATAAATATGAACCGTTGGGAACTGGCTTCTGTCAGTCACTATAATGTTTACATAGTTCATCCATGTCATAACATGCATCGGCACTTCACTGCCCAATAAAATTCTATTATAAAGCTACATTACATTTCATTCATCCATTAATCTCTTGATGGACATTGGGGTTGTCCTATCTGGCTATCATGAATAATGCAACTGTGAACATTTGGACAAATGTTTTGTGTGGGCACGTGTTTTCATTTCTTTAGGTTGATACCTAGAGTGGAAGTGTTGGGTGATAAAATAAATCTAGGGTTAACATTTTGAGAAAATTCCAAACCGTTTTCCAAAGTTTTGCCCCATTATGTTTCCTCTCCTTCTGAAACTCTATGTGGTCCAATGGAAGAGTTCACCAACTACTCAGTATTCCCTCTAAAACCAGAAATTTCAATTATAGTTTGGTAGACAGTGACTTTTCATTAGGTATTATTAGAATTTGGTTTTTAGGAGTCTCAGATCCTGATTATACCAAAGGGAAATTGCATATCCCCACTCACATTTTCCATTAGAATGGATTTTCCTTAGAATTTATTGGCCTCCCTTCATTTACT
>JAVSCE010021015.1:22500-274618 GCA_032199065.1 Smutsia gigantea
GCTCCTTCCATATTGATTGTGCTTTGGCAACTAGATGCAGTGCTAGTAGGCTTCATTCTGCAAGGTGTTTAAAAAGAAAAACAGGTTTACCTAGGATTTATCATGTATGGAAAAATGTAATCTCTAAGTAGGCTGTCTGCTAATGTCTGGCATAATGTTTCTTCATAATGGTTAACCCTTTTTCAGGGAGTGGAATAATGCAAACAGTGCCTCTCTCTAGATGGGAACTTGGCTTCATGGGACATTACAGTAAGTGTGTCATCTGTTCTGTGCTGTTGTGCGGGTACTAGCTTATAATGGTAATGCAAATCTCCTTTTATTTATTTTTTAAACCTGCTGCGTGCAGGGAATGGAGCATCCTGCAGCAGGACAGGGAGTAGATTAGAGTGCCTGCAGCGCCTGCTCTTTCTCACGGTGCTGGGTGCTGGTTGCGCGGCTCACTCACTGTTGCATGTAGTGGGTCAGGTCTGGGAGCATTTGTCGTCTGCTCAAATGTGACTTGCTTTCCTATTTCCCTCATGAATGGTCGCTGCTGGCGTATTTCTGATGTGCAAAGAATGCCAGTATCCGCTAACTGAGAGACCGGGGTCAGAGAGGGGAGATTCTTGGCATGTGATTGGCAAAACCTGCCTTCTCTCAAGTTCTAGGCTAACTTTTTTTGAGTGAAATGTTCTGTGTCTGCCTATAAATATGCTTTACTGCCTATTAATGTCAGAGAAGCTTCATTTTTAATTAGGTAGAATCAAGTAGACTTTGTTTTATGGGGAATGCTCTGCATTCCAACTACATGATATTTTGATATATACTTCGTGTTGTACAGGTTATCAGATCATGTCAGGCATCTGAAAGGAGCAAAGTAAGCTTTGAGTATTGTCTATGCTGGGCTTATTTCATGAAATTTTAGTTAAGCTGGATTGCTATAAGGATTTGAATGTCGAAAAGCAAATGTAGTTTTTATTTCTTCTTTTTTGTACATTCATCTGCTTGTAAAAAAAAACTGTTTTCTTTTTTTGAATTGTCAGGACACAATACAAATGTTTCCTCGTTTACCTGTCTGTTAAATGTATGCTAAAATGAAGCACAAAATCCCATTTTAGTTTTTAAAACTTAATTTAAGGGAAAAATATAGGCATTAATTTAGAGCTACTGATGCAATGAAATGGAGGAATATATTTGAGCTATTAGCCATTTCAATCTCCTGCCCACAAATAATTGATGAGTTTCTATTAAAGATTGACAAGCTAGCAGAGTGCAATGCATTTTTACTAGAAAATGCAGCATGAGCAGTGAATATGCATTATTCCTTTTATTCTATTGCTCCACATTCATAGTTCTGGAACTACGCTTTATGTTTCTATAGACCTATTGATTAGCATTTAGCTGGAAATGTGCGTGAGCCTGCGCATGGTGCCCTCACTCTCTGGAACAATGATTTGAAGTCCATTATTCACAGCCTGTTTTCATGTTAGTATTTCAAATACATGAGGTTTTCATTTGCCTCCTTAGGACTGGAAAAGGATTTAATGCTATGTTGAAAAATCTGAAGTTGCCATCCTGGCAATCAGGGCGCCAGGTAATGTCACCTAGGGACTCATCAGGGCTCATGACTGGAAGAGCTCCTCCTGGGGGTCCCAGCCCTGAAAGTCATTTTCAGTTGTCAGCGTCAGTGAAGGGTGTGCCTTGCTTTATGGACTGTGTTTTATGTATCTGGTGCATAGATTTGCTTTAAAAGAGTTTTCAGAGATCAGAGGTACATCCTTTATGCGCTTTGTTTTTAATCTATGAAACAAAACATTTAATGGAAGGAAAAAAATATTCTAGATGTTACCTTTCAGGATGTGTTTAAGTCTCTATATAGGTTTGCTGCCATGAGGCAGTTCACGGGGACTTGCTGTACCATTTCATTTGATAAGATTTGACTTTTTTGGTGCTCTTTGTATTTTGACTGCCCCTGTCTCCCTCCTTGACCCTGCCCCTCAGCTTGTTTTGAGAGCAATGTTAGCAGCAGCAGCCTTCTGAAAACTGATTAAAAGATGTTTCTTAATGGGATGGAAAATACTTGCAGTATTTTGAATAATGGCTTTTCTTAACTAAATATGCAGTACACTTATTCTTTTAACTTTCCTGATCATTGGTGCCTACTGAATCTGCCTATAAAATGAATCAGGAGTTCCACACTCACAGAATCGCCAGGAAGAAATTGGAAGCACACTTAATTTGTATCTCATTTAATTTGGGCTACCCCATTATAGTCAAGTGGTGAAAGTGGGGCCAACTGGTATGATTTCTCTGCAAAGTGTTGTTTTTTAAGTAAAATTCTTCTAGACACCTTATTTCACCTAGGGCAGTTCTCTGCTGTTTGTCCTCTTAGAAAATCATATAAAGTGACATCGAGAATAATGGCTGACACGCTCCTGTAATGTAAGGACAGATTCAATAACATTCAGATTTCTTTGTAAACTGACTATGTAACTATAATAAGTGCTCAACTCAAATAAAAAGTTTCTAGACCTGAAAACTCAAACATCAAATAATGAATCTGGGTCCAGATTTTTAAGAGACTGGAAGCTGTATTTTGTGATCTGTGACCTTCTAACTTGAATTCCAATATGTCTTTTGACTTTTGTGGCCATTTTGGAGAACCAAAATCAAGCTGACACTCACCTTTAGTGAAAATTAACAATACCCTAAGCCCTCAAAACAATTCTAGAAATCCCAAAAGCATTTCTTCTGGAATTAATTTTAGTGTATAATTTCATATGGTATGTGGTGGCAAAGGTATTAAGACCGAGTATAATTTTTTTTGGTGCACTTCTGATTTTCTTTGGTATTTTTGAATATTTTTTCTGTAGAAGAATAAATAGGTGAAAATAGTTTGCTACCATGTGATTAGTTTTATCCTTAGGCATTGCCTGAGGTTACCAGAACATCCCTGATTTTCAGTATCGAAAAGTGAAATGCACAACAATGAAAACTTTATTAAAATGTATGTTAACCCATTACTGTATGTTCATTTTCAATTCCTTATAAGAAATCATGATGTATCATTTTGTGTGTGTCACTCTTCTTAAAAAAGAGATGAGTCAAGTAAAGGAGCAAATTTAATGGGAGGATTTTATGGGAAACATTATACAAATGGCAGTGTGTGTGATTCCCATTATTAAAATAATTTGTCATTGTATAAAAAAAAGGTATAAATTTCAAGGAAGAGTCTTCTTTAGTTATCTGCCCTTTTTAAATGACAGTGTCTTTTGTGCAATAAAGACAGACACGTTCTCAGGCAAAGCCCATTTCAGGCCAGAATTTCTGAAAGCCCTATTAATGTTTCATGCTAATCAAGGAGAGTGGGAAATAGAGCTGACAGGTGCTTTCTACTCTGCTTATTCCTGTCTTTCTGCATTAGACATTACTAGCTAAAAAGGGCCAGTGGAGTTCTTTTCCAGTGCATACAGTAAGAAGGGCAAAAATAAAATAAATTTCCTGTTGTTTTCCATGTTGAATGAGCTGGTAACATTCCTGGTCACATGACTGCATTGATTATTAATAAATCTGTTGTGCTCTTAACTCACCTCAAAAGGGATCTGCCGTTTGGACCTAACTAACATTCCAGAACAGCAAGCCATGCTGTTTGTGAACCTATAAAACTTCCATCTGGATGTTCCATGTGCAAATATTGTCCCTCCAAGTAATCTGACCTTTTTGCCTCTATCTGGTATCCTTAATGGAAATTTCATAAGTGGTTATGATACATTCAGCCACCACCATGTTATATGTCGATGTGATGTACGTTGGAAAATATACTTTCTCCTTTCTTTACTAGAATGTTACAAATAACCACACTTGTCAAAGTTTCAGTGCCAAAATGAATACATTCCATGTATTCATTCTGGCTTGCAACATATGCAAATGATATGTTGGTTGTGGAGTGTTTTTAGTTTACATATATATATATAATTTTAATCCAATTGGATATATTAATTTGCATGTAAGATCTCTAATTAAATATAATCAACATACCTTACTCTTAAAGGAAAGGCTTCATTTATCCTAATGATTATGTGCTTAAAAATGGTATCTTAGCATGGCTGATTTTTTCACATCTTTTATTCATACAAAAACTTTTTTTCTTAAAGTGCATTTAGACATGCCAAGGACTATTACCTTCAACTTTAACTACTGAAAGCCTGTCATTTCCTGACACCTGGTGTGTATCTTAGGAAGGTGGAAGGTGACATATGGTGCCTTTGGGGTAGAATAAAATATTGCCATGCAAAGTTTTCAAGTAGCAAGGGTGAGGTCACCAAAACATACGGATAGAAAAACAAACTACCATTACCCACAACTGAGAGATATAGAAACAGTTAAGAAGATGGAATCCCTTTCACAATCAGTTGCCCAAGAAAAATTAAAACTATGCTAAATTTAGAAAGTGCTATAAAGATCTATAACAAGCACAAAGAAATTATTTTAGGTATGGAGCTTATCAGCATATCAAAACAGAATTCTTTTTTAAACTTTCTTTCATTGTCCCACACTGGGAAATACTTTCCGGCCCTGTCTAGGCTAGAGCTTAATATGGAAATGAACTTGTATAATGCAGAGTAATGAAGGTTAGCTCTCTATTCCCCTCAGCTGCATCAGCTAATAGCAGATCTTGACTGGATTTTGCATAGTTAGTCTTGACTTGAAGGAAATTGTTTCATATAAAAAGATTAAAATTCCAGAATCAGGAGAAATATATCCTGATGCCATAGTATTGTCACTCAAATACTTTAGTGTAGGCAATGGTTATTAATTATGGGGGGATAGAGTCTTTAAAATATGATGAAAACTATATACTCTTGAAAAACATAGGCACCAAAGGTTTTGCGTACTGTATAAAGGGGTTCACAGAGTAATTAAAACCTATCCACACAGGTTCAGGGATCCCAGGTCAAAAACCCCTCCATTTGCACCCACCTGGTTAGTATTGAGAACATAATTTGGCCTCAAACTTAGCTTGTATAATTTTGTTTGTTGCTCTGGTTGCTCAGAGTAAAGGCAAGAAAGAGCCA
The DNA here is from genome assembly GCA_032199065.1 of Smutsia gigantea. NCBI lineage: Eukaryota > Metazoa > Chordata > Mammalia > Pholidota > Manidae > Smutsia > Smutsia gigantea. The sequence goes on from JAVSCE010021015.1 coordinate 27,555, forward strand.
GACGACATGCTGCTTCACGCCTTTCTCCTTGATCATGCCTGGTTGCTTGGTCTTGCTGTGCGCTCCTGCAGCCCGCAGACAAGGGTATCACTTCTTGCCAGAGAAGAGGACCGTCACACAAAGCACACCGTAGTTAGTTCTATGAGGAGCAATACAAAAAAGGACACGAGATTCGAAACTGGACATGTAACTCCCTTATTTCTAAAATGGAGACCTGAATCTCCTGGAATGCTGGTCCACTTGGGTCCTTGAACCATGAAGAACTTCATCTCCCTGATGACGTGACTGTAAAGGGATTCATCCTTGGCCAGCCTTAGTAGTGGAAGGAGCCACTACACAAAGTTGCTTTGAATAATGGGCCTGCCAAAATCTAAAATGACTTCTATCAGATACATTGTGATTATTATGGTAAAAAGAAAAAAAAAGAAGAAATATAAAGAGACATTTGGCCAGTGATATTGTGCTACAAAACTGTTATTTTGTTTTGCTACTGAGTCATACTGACTTCGTCGGGAATGCCACAATATCGGGACAAACCCCACTTGTCTTGGGATTGTCGGTTTCCTTTCCAGATTGATTTCCGTCTTGTTCAGTCCAGTGCCTGTCACATAGCATATACCCAGCAAAGACCAGTTATTGCGGAGTGTGAATGAATGAAAACTGATCCTACAACTCAAGAGGCCATCTCTGTGGATAATAGAAACTTATACACTGATGTCACAAAATAAAGGTATCTGAATTGACCTTCAAAAGTTATTGTAGACTAATGCTCATTTGCCTTAGGCAGGTATAATACTGGAAAATATTTAAGCAGCCCTTGCTTTTGCTTATATTTTCACTCCCTCCCTAAATATATTTCTTTAAGTTTCCAAATGTTCAATTCCTACCCCTATGAAAGGTTGGCAGTTAACGCAATGCAAATATATAAAAAGTCTTACCTCTGACAAAACTTTGCTGGCAATGGGTGCTAGCCAGATGATTTTGAAACCCTAACCCAAACAACACTTGAATTGTAAAGATAAACATGCCACTCTCCTAACAGTTTCTAGAAGTGTAGAATGAAACTAACTTTCGTTTTGTCATAAATAACTAAATATGTAATTCTTATTAGTCAATTTATATATAATACAGCCTAAATTATATGTATATAGTCTACATCACATTTTATAATTCTAAAATTTGTCATACCTTGACCCCAATGTGTAACTGGAATCAGCCTTTATAAATTGGGATTACAATTAACAAATATCATTAGTCAGCAATATTTCACCTAATTTTCCTCTTCTATTTTGGACTATCTTCAATTCTATCTCTATCACTTTTCTCTCCTTGAAGAACAGTAACCATCCTTCAATATACTGGATTTTCCATTCATATTTGGCATATAACTTTTGTCTTTTTTCTATTCCTGGAGACGGAGAAGTGTCACATTACTTTGAACTTAAATTACTTTTTAGAGGATGGACATAAAATAAAGTTTTTAAAATGGCATAGATTTCTTTTAGAGTTAGAATTTAATGGCTAATTGCAAAGTGGTTCATAGTACAGGAATATAGTGTTTCCATTGGGTAAAGCCTTATCAATATTTCTAAGGCTATTTTAAGAATGAGATCCCTTTGTCTTACCTTAGCAAGTGTAAAACAAGTGTTTTCTCTCTGACAGTCAATATTTTGAGGTTCTATTTTTTGAAGGGTGGGGAGGAAAGAGAGTTAATTTTAGTACCCTTATTGCATACCTGTCATTTTTTAGAAGAGAAAAACCATTTCCAGAACATTACTGTCATTTGTAAACCGTCTCTAGCAGCCACAGAATCCCCTGATAAGGACAAATAGACACATAAAACAAGCATTAAGATTGCAATGTCACACCCTGGAAGCTACTGCCATGTAGTTTCCCAAAATGGGAGGGAAAACACCTCAATCTGGTTGTCAGGTACATATCAGAAGATGTAATTGCATTCTGGGAGTCTCTGGGCAGATCCAGAAGCAATGACAAGCACATTTGTGATAAAGAATCGGTTCCCAGCAAGTACAAGCTCCATCCCTGTTGTATCTTGTGGTACGGGCCATTTGTAAACGAACATGAGATCCTCTCTCACCACCAGAATGCCTGGCAATACATGGCCTACCCTGACCTGGGCCTCAGGCCACATGAGCAAGAGAAGGGCTCTAACATCCAATAACTGGCCACCAAGAGAGAAGGTCTTTTACCTAACAAACCTACACAGCATGTTCTTCTCAGGCAGAACTGTAGTCAACATGAGGGCAGTTAGGTGCTCAAACAGGGAAGAGATTCTAAGATGGGTTGCCATTTGAGTTAGCTGGGTGTCCCCCTCCAAAGCTTCTCTAACTCACAGTTCTAAGAGCACATGTCTGTGGTGAGGAAAGCAGAGCTGATACAAGATGTTTGCCCCTTTGCATGTTCAGCAATATTGGTCAGATTCATACAAGCCAATGGATTAGCTCTTGTTGACCAAGTAATCAAGATATTTGTTATTCATAGTTGAAAGGTGATCAGGGTAACACAATAGAAAATGTAGTAACCAATATATAAGAAAGAAAGTAAACCTGGAAAGTAATCTTAAGATGTCTATTTAAGGCACTCAAATATGGGGAACTGTTTAAGTAACTGTAATAAATCATTAATGAGTGAGCAGTAAAATACTGTTTAATCATTAATTAACCATGTATTAACAGTAGAAAGTATTAGCAATTTATTCTTAATGCACCTAGTGATAACTACAATATTAAGTGTGTATGGGTTCACGTAATTAACTATTTAACTTATTTTCTAGTTAAGCTTTAATATAGTTATAATTAAGGTATTAGAATTTTGCTTCTATTAACCACCTAAATAGCATGGTGGTTTGAATGATGATTTTCAACCTAACCTTGCTGTCTTCATGTTTTGTTTATTATTAAACTATTATATATAAATATGTTTATTAAATGATAAAATATTCCCAAGATACAGTCTGATACAGCTTTCATAGAACCCATTTATTTTTATGCATACATAAAAACTTATTTTTCATTTTCAAGTGACTCAAAAGATCTTTAATTAGAATTGACTTTGATTTGATTGAAGACAACTGTAGAATTTCTACTGAGCAGTTTTTCTAAAATAGTTGCCATAGAAATGTTATTCTTACTGGAATATAAGAGTCACTTGAAGTGGTTTTTACATCTTTTCACTACAGTTTTGAGCTACTGCTTTGCACTGTCTTTGAAAAGTGGGTAGCCTGACCATTTTTTATTTGTAACAGAACTGTATATATAAATGAAAATACAATGTTTACTTTTTATACACTTGACATCAGGCATATAGATAAAATTTCCATCTTGAGAAATTAAATCTTATCCTATCTACCATTGTGGTAAAATTCCTTCAAAGGAGATTATTTACACCAGAAGATGATCCAGAATAAATAATATTTTATTGCAAAAATTAAGGGTGTGGTAAAATTCCTTCAAAGGAGATTATTTACACCAGAAGATGATCCAGAATAAATAATATTTTATTGCAAAAATTAAGGGAGGAAGAATAAATTGTAGGCTTAATATTATTTTCTTCTAGTTAATATTATAACCATGATTCTTAATAATTATATTTGTGGGAAACAAAGCATATTAAGTTGGGTATATGTCAGAAGTATGAGACAATTGTCTACCTACTTACTGTGAAGCCATAGAGCCAAGTATACACTTTAGTAACATATCATACTAGCATCATTAATCAAAGTTTACAGAAAATAAATTTTTTAGTTGACCATCTGAACCAAAATGTTTGCAGCCAGTACTCTTGTCTTTGGGAGCCCTAAATCGGTTGTAAAAGGGAAATATATAAGAATGGAAGCAAATTTGAGATACTTTAGGTTAATCATTGGGTGTTTAAAGATATTAAAGGTGAAGGACTGTATTTACAGAGCCATCAATTCCCATTACAAAGAGATGGCCCTGTGGCCTTTGTCCCACTTGTCAGTCAATCCCTACCATTATCCATTCAAGTGGTAAGCAGGGGAGTGTAGAGCGGAGGGTACAACACTGAGCAAATGGATTTGTTTGTCCTAACAAGACTGCCCTGGGCTTAATGACTACCAAGTACTACTCCACCTAATTCCCACAGGCAAAACATTTTGGAACTGTCATAAAGACAGTGCCACTGTCGGGATGTCAAAAACTCATTGACCCCTCTTCAAAATTAAGTTTTGTATAGAAACAAGCATGAACTGATTTTAATAAAAGCTATTCTGAGGAAATTGTGAAAAAAAAGAAACTGTTTATAATAAAATATATCATGGTAGGGACAAGGAGAGCATCTGGCTATGGCAGAAATAAAGCTGTTTCTTGGTAAACTGCATTGCCACTCATGGTTCCAGAAAAAAATTAATGTGGTCCATCAGGGTCATGATACAAGTGAGGTATTCTTGCTTTCGTAAGACAGAGCTCTCCCTTTGTGTCGTTTCCAAGAAGAGCATTCTTTACTATTACTATTAGTGATTTGAGCCCAGTCAATAATGATGGAAATATGGTGCTAATTAGAGATATACCCCCTGTACAGGCCAATCAGATTCACACAAAGAAAAGCCCTTTTTTCAGGCAACTGAGTTGTGCCCCTGTCCCTGAACAGCCTTGTCATTTCTGTTTGCAGAGTGAGGGTGTTGAATGCCAATCGCAGGGCAATCATTGCTGGGCAGCCAGGGCCACACGCATGCCCAGGAGGTTTGGCAGCAGGCTCAGCCTCTCCCAAGAGTCTGAGGTTCTAGAAAGTGACTGAAGGCTTCCTGAAGTAAGAGGTCAGCATACTAGCTAACATGACTTGGCATCCAAGTGAACCAAACTTCCTGTTGGGCAATCAAGTAAAAACATAAGAGTTCTGTAGGACATTACAAGTACTGTGACTTTTACATAGTAGGAATACCAATTGAACAGAAACAAACATCAAAAAAGCATTTGCTTCGGATGGCAAACCACAGGAAAGTAATATAGTTGGTGTTTTTACTGCAGACTTTTCATGTTAGCACAAACTAAACTCCTTGAAGGCTAGCTCACTATTGTTTACACCTTAGACTCTCCAGTTCACCACAGTGCTTCCTGCCCGATAGGTAGCACATAGGATGACTATGTAACTTAAAATTTTCTAGTTGTCATATATAAAGAAGCAGGTGAAATTAATATTAATAACATTTTACTTAACACAGTAGATCCAACATTATATCACTTCAACATATAATTAATTTAAAATTAAATTTTAAATGGATGAGAAATCTGGTGTTGGTTTTTCAGTTATAGCATATCTTAATTTGGACTTGAGCCATAATTCAAGTACTCAACAGAAATAAAGCCATAGGACAGGACAACACAGCCTTAGATGCTCAATTTATGCATGTGATAAGAATACAAGAAAGAAGGAATATGTGAATGAATGAATATTGAAGTCGATACAAAAAGTAATCACTTTGAGTTCATTGCATAGCTGGGGATTATAAACCACATTTTTAAAAAAAGTGTATGCTTATAGGTGGATGAGAGGTTGATAGGCAGCACATGTCAAATTTTGAATTATTTCTTCAAAACTTTACAGTACATTTTATTTGGATTATTAGCTATAAAACTTCTGGCCAACACTATTTGCACGTGGATTCCCAAATATTGATTAACTGTAAATATGGAAATATGTTGCTTTTATGGGTCTTTAGGAAAAAATGGGCTTGCCTACCCTCACTATTTTTGATAATCTCAAGAATAATTCCAGAAACAATTTCCATTGCAAGTTGAAAATACATTTCAGAACAATTTATTCTGGAGCAATTATGCAGCTTGTTGCTTTGGTCTGATTATATAACTTCAGCTCTGGTAGTAAATAAATTATTGTACGATGTTCTATGCTCCATCCAATGGTGAAAACCTTATAGATAGAAGTGGTTAAGGTCAAACAACTTATGGCCGAGCACTATTCTCTATGTCAGGTTTTCCCCCCTAGTGACAATGAAAAGATTTATAAAGGAGGAAGATGTTATGGAGGAGAAATTTAAAGACATCTTTAATAACATGCTATCTTATAAAGTATCACCCATATAATACAAAATTGCATACTAGATAGAATTCTATGAACCATTTCAAAAGGGATTACATAAAAACATTCCAAGGGTGGAGGGAGAGAAATGACTTTTGACTGCAAGCATATTTTATTTTGTTTTTCAGAAAACACACTCTTTTAACTAATCCAGAAAGTGTCCTTCTCAGAAAAGAAGTGGATTTTAATCCTTTTCAAGTAGGAAGGAGTCTTGTGTTTTATCAGTGTAAAAGTACTTAGCCAGCAGAGGTCAATCATTCCATTTATAATCCAAATGTGTATGAGTGACCTAAATAGCCTGTTGTCTTTCCACTTTCTATTTCAGTCACTAAGCATCATCATAAATATTGAAGTGGGAAACCAAGGATCTAGAAAATCAGCTGCCACACTTAAGCCATTATTTCCACATCATTTTATTCATCTACTACACTCTCCAGTATCTGTCAGGATGAATTTTAAAATTAAATTTTCATAGATTAAATAACTTGAAGTATCATGTTCTGATGAACAGATTTAAAGCCTTTCTGCCTAAATCTAACAGTTCCAGGCCCAGTTAGTCTGCTGAGTTAGGCATACAGCCCCTGGTTTAGGTCTTAAATTAGTAAACAATCTTCCACAAAAGCCACGATTTTACTTACATTAATTTATATTTAGTTCCCTTTAGCTTAAGACAGAGCCCAGACTAACTGTATTTCCCCCAAAGTAAATAAAGTAGTTCTCTTATTCTCAGAGTTGGAGAGATTTTTGTGATTTTTTTTCCTTTCCAACTACACAAGTCATCTTGTGCAGCAAAGCGTGCTTGTCAACACATATGTCAGCCAACTTGAAAAAGAATAGTCTGAGAAAAAATAAAAAGTAAATTATTTAAGTGGAGTTGTAGAGGAAGCTTGAAAGAATTCTATTTGGAAGGTTTCTTTGCTTCTCTCTGCCAACAGAAGGGAGACTGGATCTCTCGCTGGTGAGCGTCTGTCATAACTAGGGCTGACAGTTCACATTGAAAATTCTGTTTTCTTCTTTCCCAGGAAAGCAAGTCAAAGTTAAGCCAACAAACCATTGTTGGCAAGTGGCTTACTTTTGTTTCCTATTCTTTAAATTAGCCATTGAGTTTTGTACAGTATTTGTGAATGGGTTTGCAGGAATTTGGACCATAGATTTGAGTAGATACTAAATACTTAAAAAAAAATAAAAAAGCAGTGCTCTTTCGTGATGAAGGTGTGGTTACACGAGTATGTTTGAGATGAAGAGAGAGAACTGAAGTAACATTGTGTGGAGGAAACTGTTGAACCAATATCATTGTTGAAATAACATTAAAATTTTTTTTCAAGCTGTAGTTGAATTTGACAGTGAACTATTTAGCGTGGTCTATTCCATTTGAATTGTCTGTCAAATCTATTACAGCTAACTGAATTCCATTAATGTCAGCATACTAATAATTACAGGGGATGCAAGAACAGGTCAAAAGTATATGGTACAGCATATAGTTGAAATTGTTAACAAAAGAGTCCTGTCTTTATTTTATTTTACTTTTCAGAGCTATCCCAACAACGTGTACTTTGGGATCACTGTAATGAACTTTCCTAAAGTATTTACAGAGGTTAAGTTTATGTTTCATTCCATGGAGTGCTGCAGGGATGGCTTATTTTATGAAAACCTAAGGGGCAAAACTCCAAACCTAACAAAAATAGATGGGCAAATATGGAGGAGAGGTGTTATTCTCCATAACAGAAAAAGTGATTATTTTACAAAATGATTAACTTTATAGTTAGGAAAGTCCTCTGTATATCAAATGTAAAATTTTATTTTCTGATGATCAGTTGTCCTCTAAAATTTGGGGGAATGTTTAATTTACACTTCTACCATGTTACAGGCAATTTCACAAGATATTAAATCACTACCTATTACATTAGACTTGGGGGGGTGATTAGTTGTATCTATATTGTATCTGAGGTAAAAACGGACATGAGAGATGAGTAAACATGTAAAACACCTATATATAGATTTCATGTTTATATTTATATATGCTTACCACATGTACTTGTAATGGTGGTATTCCCTCACTGACTTATCTGTAGATAATACAGTATTTGCAAGACCAGTTCATTAAGGTTAATTTGTTCAAAAATATTAGAAGCATTAATTCCTGGCTTAGAGCTAATGGCTGTTCTCAGCCAGTGTCTTGCTTCATCATTAGTGTCACTGAGATTATAACTCACACCCAACTGTTTTTACACTATCTAATAGAATCAATTGATGCAATGGTTGACAAGACGCTGTTTTGCATTTTGTCATCACACTAATGCACATGGCTTAAAGGCATTGGCATCCATAATGTGGGGCAGTTTTGTAGGAGACTAGAATAGGCTGAAGCTGCAAGGGCCATTTTCATAAAATATTAATGAAATTGAAAAATACACTGGGGTTGAAGGCTTGTCTGCTAAATGTAAGGTAAAATCTATTCTGTTCTGCTTTCTGATGACTGTAATTAGCAGCCCTAATTAAAAATTCAAACCGTGTGTATATTTGAAAGCATGAATCTTAGCTCACATTGTGTTTATTTCCTTTACAAAATATTTTATTTTACAACACTAATTGAACAGGATCCTTCCTAGTCCGACAGCCGCAGCTGGCTGGAGCCAGTTTATGTATCCAGTCTCTCAAGACTACTTCCTTTTGTAAGCAATAAAACATCTTTAAAAAACATGTATATGCTCTCTATGAGCCATTAACTCTGTGCCATCCAGCACTGGGCTGGGCTTCTCCTCACACATTGTTTTTTTTCTTCACTTAAATGTGACCTCTTTGAAGAGGCTGCTTTTTTCTGATCTTCAATATTTAATGTGGATTTACTTACATTAAATGACCACCTTACTGAAGGAGAGAATGCCCACTTCTGACATTATTTATGAAGAGCAGACGCTGTGCAAAAATATGGAAGGAATTGCCCAGGAATACCTATTAGTTCCGGTAGAAAAATCTACTTCTTCATCATTGTTTTTGAAAGTTATTTTGAAATCTGTGGTCAAAGTGTTGACGCCTCCCTGGGAACATGTTACAGCAACTGAAGTACAAATTGATTAGAACCGTGTTACTTGGAGAAGAGAGATCAGGCAGAGGAGGTAGGGCCAGAGCGAGACAGGAGTCCTAGACAGGCTCTGAATAGGTCAGAGACATTACACAACTATTGTTTTTAATAGTCCTCTACCTACGAGGTTCTTCTCAGGACTCCAAAAATTAGATCTGTGAAGGCACTTTGACAACTTTCTAAAATGACACACAAAAAGTGGGGATTCACTAGCGGTCGATTCATTTTCTACAAGTTGCTCAATCCAGAAACAGAAAATGACAGCAAACTAGTAATCGGTACTATTAGAATTACACTTAAAGTCTCTTCAACCCGATTTGCATAATTCATTTGCTAACTTTGCTTCAAGGATTCAAAGGAAATGTTCGGAGAACAAAGAAATAAGTCCTTTCTTTTTTATATCTTTCTGAAGTTTGGATCTGATTTTCCTGGATACCCCATTCCCAAATATGTTGCTGGGGTTTGCCTGAGTGAAAAAGTTGGCTATTACATTGTACTGAAATATTGTAACTGCTTACCCACCAATCCACTGCTGTCAATGACAGAATGCATAAATCAACAACTGTGTGTGATGTTAAAAGGTTAACGGCACTATTAAAAACCAGTATTTTTCAATATTGGGAATTAAACGGGTTATTTCATACAACTACAAACTATTCAGTTTGTAGAATCACGCAGCCCTTGCCTCCTGCGTGGGATCTATATTCCTTACACATGAAGATTTCTCACCAAAGGAAATAAAAGTTTTTCTGGAGTAAGGAGTATTGAACATGAGGCTATTAAGAGGATATGAGGCCTGCTAATATTTGGGTTATTGATTTCTCCAAGAGAAAATGTTACAATCCATCCCCCCTTTTCCACAAATACACATTTACTGAATCTATTGAACAGCGAGCTGCTTTCCCTTCCATCTGAAAGGGCAGGGTAGAATTAATAATTTTGTATCATGGGAGAGAATCCGATGCAGTGCCTTTAAGGATGGCTAGAGTCTGTGGAGAGAGGCGGGCTGTGGAGGGGCACGGAGAGGAATGGAGGGCGCCTAGGATCCTAGGTCTGGGCAAAGCTTCTTGCAGAGCTCATTCGCACCCCATAGGGACAGGCCAGGAGAATGCTGTGCTCCGGAAAGATAGATGACAGATCTCAAGGGCCTGTTGTCTGTCACATGTCCAGGGCTGCCTCTGCTTAGGGGCTTCACAAGGGTGAACAGTCTCCTCACTATTGACTGAAGTTAGCCAGCACCAGTCAGCCTTCTGCAGGAAGCAGGGACTAAGGAGGGGTTCCGTTCCTCTGAGTGCCCAGAGGATGTGCAATATCACCTTCCCAGGCACACCGGAAACAAGGTTCACTCCCCCCACCTCCCATATCTCTGCCCCCAAATCTCTCCAGAGGCCTGACCATCAGAACCTCTCCTCAGCCCCGCCCTCCGGAAGAACTACGCTCAGCGGCGTCCTGGAGGTTTCAGCCCAGCCAGCTCTCCTTTAAGGGGCACCCCCACCATCCCCAGCCGGGTTAGAAAGCCCCCTGGGACCTGCTTTCTGCTGCCTCCCCCACCCCTCAGGTCACCGTGAGCCGCCCCGGGGAGCCTGGTTACCAGCAGCTAGAATATGGTGACAGCTGAATGCTTCTCTGAACACAGAAGGCACAGGCCCCAGGAGTTCAGAAGGTGGGTCACCCTCCCTCCCCCAGCCACCAGCCACCAGCCCTCACTCTCCCACTGCCGAGCAGGACGCTAGTGGGACCTGCTAAGATGAGTTGGGAAGCCTTGAATAGAAATATTGGGAAGCCTTGAATAGAAATGTTGGAAAAGCCCACTACAGAAGTAAAACAGCTTTTATTTATTTGGAGGTGGGGAAGTGGGGAATGCTGAGTAAAGCCCTCCCATTTGGACTCCGGGTCACTGGGAAAGGTCAGTGCTGGTCCTAGACCCAATTCCAAACCTTACCAACATTGCCACTGGGGGCTTTGCTCTGCACTCCCCAGCACTCTCCAGTAAATGTGACTCCAGTTATATACAGCGCAACTTGGCCCTGCCTGGAGAAGGCTTGTGATTTCTTTGCCTTTGGACCAGACTTTAATTCTTTTTTTGGAAAAAGGTGAGGATCTAATTCTGTCAAGAGAGACTCCAAAGACCTAGACCTTCTACTTGCTTTCTTAAGTTGGCTCTTTTCCAAAATTTACCTTTCCCTCTCTCCCCCTTTCTTCCATCAAAATGCCCACTTTCTCGGTGGGGATGAGCTCCAACAGAGCTAAGAATGAACCCAGCAAACTGACTGAACTAAGTCCCCCAAGAATGTGAAGGAACTTCTCAGACTCCTGACGGCCTAATAGAGGCATCTGCCCAGGAGGAATGGCCATTAGTGGCCCCAGATTTGCACCAGCCTCACTGCCTGCTGCACAGAATTTAATCCCAGGCTTTGCCTCTGAGGATCCTGTAAACAAGACCGTGAGCAGAAAGGAGAGCCTTCCAAAGCCCCTAACCGAATTTAGTTCTTACCTCTGTGGATGATTTATCCATTTTGTAAGGTTATATCCTCATGTGGCAGGATTCCTTGCTCACATAGGAGGAGAGATTAGTGGCAGCAATATTCATGATTGAGTGATGGGGAAACGAAAATTTTGTATTGGTCTACGAAGACTGAGAATGTCCTTTTGGTTTATAGAGTATGGATTTGCTTATTTGGAGATTACCAATATAAATCCACTGGAGGAGAAAAATGTTTATACTATCTTGTGAAAGGCATTCCTCAGATCACTAGTGCATATTTAGAAGTAAACTGAGGTTGAAGGTTCAGAACCCATAAAAAAGAAATGTAGCTCACGATGCCCTACGTAACACCTATGAAAGTTCTACAAAGATCTGGAACAATAAAAAAAAACTTAAGAATCCACTTTTTGGATTATCTCGTCTTTCTGTTTATCTTCCCCTTTTTAGCTAAACTCTTATGAGCCTGTCCCTTCTTATCCATTGGACTTACTCTCTGAACCAGGAATAATGTGTGTGTTTTACTTCAGTAATTCACCCTGCCCACCCATGGATGAAAAACCGGTAGGGTACAGGCAGGACCTGAGATGAGAGATACACACCAACAATTCACCAGCTTGTTATTGTTGTATTATTTATTCTCTATATAAGATATTTCTTCTGAGATGCCCAAAGTAGTTTTCTACACACTAAATAAATGATTAACCCTCAGAACCTTGCTATGAGGCAAGAAGATTTGCAAAGATGATGGGAGAAGAAGGAGAAAATGAAATCCCACATGTTGAAAATAACAATTCATCACACAAGGTGAAGATAGCAACTTCTGGCCCTAAAGGTGTAGAGAGCAGGCTTATGTGAACCAGTGAATTGACTGCTTTGAGTTCATTCCTCTTTCCCTCTGCACCCCTGACCCCCAACACCCACATTGTCCAAAGGACTTTCACAAATCAATTAGGTTGCCTGTCACCGCAGAGGTAGGAGCGTATACGCTAATATAAACATAACTGCATTTCCCAAACCTTACCATTGGCTGATGTTATTGAAGTGACCATACGGTACAAAATTTTGCTTCAATTAATTGGCATTGCCATAAGGCTGCAGCGGAGCATTGAAATCTTGATTATTTCAGAGGTTAAGCTCTTTGTTGTGGTTCATTTCTTGAGCACCCAGTCTGTTACCTTCTTATTCATTCTAATAGGACCCTTCAACTTTCCCTCACAAACTTTTAACTATTTATAGTGCTACATTTATTTACATGTATTTGTTTAGTGAGTGATTTTTCCCAATAGACTGTAAATTCCATCTGGGCAGAGATTGGATCTCTTTTCTAAGCATGTAGCAACATGCCTGGCACACTTTTATGCACTCAACAAATAAACAAATAAATGGATGAATAGAAAACATAGATTTTGGATTAAGATAGATCTAAATTTGATTCCTGATTTTACTTCTTCCAAGGTTGTTGCCTTGAGAAAGTAATTTAATCTCCAAGTCTTGGTTTCCTCATCTATAGAATAGAGCTCATCATACCTATCTTACAGGCTATTTATGATGATTTTATTAGGCGACATGGGACAGCTTTTAAGTACTCAAGAAATGTTAGTATTCTACAAGTTAGGATTTTATTTCTAGAATTGGCAAATTAAAAAATAAATGTTATTTCACCCATCAAAACTCCTCAAATAACTATACAGAAGTCACAGCTAATTCAAAGGCAATTTCAATACAGACTTGGAGTCACAGTTCATTCATTTCCACACAACATTAGAAATGGGGCCTTGCATAAAATATGGGCTCAATAAATGTGCACTGAGTGAACTAATTAATTTTATAGATAAGGAAACTGAGCCCAAAGAGTACCAGAGACACACCTACCTGTACACAAATACTCAGAGGACCAGAAGGAGGTTTTTATATCATGATTCCCCATCCAATGATCTTGTTACAAAACCATATTGCCTGCTTTTAATCATAGATCTAATATCACATTTAATAATGTTAAAGGTAGTACATTTGTAAAAGGCGAAAGATTTATGCGATCTGAAGAGAAACCAGAGCATAGAGGTAGTACATTTGTATACATGACAACTGTCACTTAATTCCAAGATTTTTTTCTCTGGACATTTTAGTAAAGAGTATGAGCTTTAGAGAGAAAAAAAAATGACCTAATATCAACTCTCAACTGTGCCATTTCCAAATTGATACTGGAAAATTTTTTAATCTTTCTGAGCCTCAGTTTCCTCTCATGCACATTATGGACAGTTCAGTTTGATTATATAGTTTTTCTAATAATTTCATGGGATAATCCTTATGAAGCACGTAACAGTTTTTAGGATATGGTAAGTATTCAATAGAAGTGTCAGTGGGGGTGGTAGAGTGATGCTAGTAGCGATAATAATTTGTTAACTTTTACTAGACTTGTATTATTTAGTGCTTTCTTCCTTCACCTATGAACAATAATACTTAAATAGATCTATCATTTTTACTTTTTTCCCTTTCTCTTATCTTACAAGATTGGAGCATCTGAGATTTTTGTTATACGCTTGAACATTTTTGTTTTGCTTACAAAATTATACCATCTTGTTACTTCTGTGATTCTGACTTATTCTTAAAATACATGCAAATATAAATTGGTTGCATCCAGTAATGTACAGGATGACATTTACATCTCTAGAGTTGCCCTCACAAATAGTGTGGTCTATTTGCCTGGGACTGTCTCCATTTACTCCAGTTACCCTGATATAATTGTTGATAAAGCCTCTTTTACCCTAAAAATGTGACACTTTGAACCAATGACAGACCATCCTAACCTTTCCACTTCTTAGTATGAAGTTGGGGTTTGCTCACGTTAAAAAGACGTAACTATAGTTTGAGTGACAATGGCTTTTTACCCATAGTTTGTTTTGATATCTTACATTTGTCCGATGATTTTATGCTTATTGATTACTTGGAGCCAAGGAACACGTGTATAATAATAAACATCTCTCTCTTTGGGAAACTGCAGTGGATCTATGAATATGTAAGATTGGAGGCCACATAATTTAAAGGACTATGTATAAATTCTTCCAAATTCAAATGAACTCACTGGCAAGCAAAGATGCAGTTTACAAAACATTAACCATACACAACTTGTTATACACAAGTTTCAGTAAATTAGGAAGTATACCAGTAGTGTCCTGGAGAAGAGCACACCAAATGGCTGTGGGTTTGAATCCTTGCTCTACCCCCTATTACTTGCCAAATTTGGGACAATTTTTCTAGATTACTTGAGCTTCAATTATGATTTTTTAAAATTTATCTGGAGGTAAGCTAAAGAAGAAAGTAAAGAAGCCAACTTATTATGTTAAACAATACAAAATGGCCAATCTATGTATTTTTAACCTTCCAAGACTCTGTTCTTTTTTCTCTAATATTCCATTTCTGCTCAATTTCACAAATGGCTTAATCAGCATAGATGCAACTAATTTAAAATGTACTTTATATAATATTGACTTTACATATATATGTGTATGTTTACATATAGATATATATGTACATGTATATATATGATCTGAGTTATTAAAAGTTTCTATCAAGAGTTATTAAATGTCCCTAGTTAGCTTTCTAGATAGCTCTTATTTTCCAACTATTTCCAAACTGTATTTAGGCAAGATTCTACCAGGCACCTGGGAGTGATGCTTCAGATCCCCTACCTGTCCTTTGGTTTTTGGCCTTTCAAATCAAATAATTTATGTTTTCCTTTCTCAGCACAGATTGGTTTTCGCATGAAAATCTAATTCCATGAGATATTTAGTTGTCGAAAGGTTTTGAAATTTCTTTTCAAAAAATTTTTTTTCACTTTATTATAATATAAATATGCCAATAAATTCAACTTTTACTTTTTGGTTCAAAAGTGATATTTTGGTCTACATCTGTATTACACAGCTCTTGTGAAGATGGCTGCAATATTAGAACAAAGTATTCTTCATTACATTAAAAAATTAAGTATCTTCAACCAGATGTTCTGTAATTATATATTTGGATATTTGGATTCAAAATATTCTCTCACTAGTAGTCATTGAAATTTATTACAGGTATAAGTACATTTATATAATTTCAGAAAGCAAAATCAATGTTGAATATCAATAAGTTTCTGTCAGACTTATTTCAGAGCTTAAGTCCCACTAGCCATTGCAATTTTAACAAGCAACTGAAATAACCTGCAAATGATATAGATCAGATTTTTTTTTAATACAGAGGTTTTCAGGTCATTCAAGTTAGAGGAAAGAGACCATGCTCTATGAGACAATACAAAGAATAATAATGAATTGGAGAGACACACTATTCATAGATTAGTGATACATCATGTTTATTTTTCTAACCAGGCTGAATTTACATGTTTCATTTTGATTGACTCTGTCTCATTTTTCTCCTTGGATTTCCCAAAAATGGACTTTGTGGTAATATTCCCCATTCAATGCCTACGGAACCCATTCATTTAGCCCTTCACGAGACTGCATTCCCTAACAGTGAACACAAAGTGTCACTGTGACTGCATGCTTATAGACTAAAACTCAAAAAACTTCGCCCAAATTTGAAACTCATTTTCTTTTAAGTGAGTGTTCTATTTGAATTTTCTGCTTCATTATCTTTAAGTTAATTTGGACAAAATTTGAAATTTAATTATTTTATTTTTATCTTCTTTCATATACTAAGGGGCCACTTTTTGTTTTTCTTTTGATGACACAAGAAAGAAAACAAAAGAACAGAGATTCTGGATACTTGCATTTTCATGTTTGATGATGTGTAAATTAATGTGCGTTGAAGAAAGAAATCGGTCTGTGGAAGTTGATAATAACCTCAGTATGCACATTTTTGGTCTGTAGTGAAGCATGTGCTTAACCCCTGTGCTGGAAAAAGATGTTCTGTTCAGAACAGGAAAAGAAAGTGCATTCCTACATACACACAAAAGTTCAATAACTATATCAAATTGTAACTGAATCCTTAAAACCTATCATCTTATTCCTTAAAATCCTGGTCTACATAGAATGTCTACTGACTAGCAAGAGTGGCTTTTGAGTGTATTTTCCAGGAATAAACAGGAAGATTGGCCCTTGTTTTACTTTTTCTATTTTAATATTATTAACTTTCTCCATGTTTTTGGATATATACATTGCTGAAATTAATATTTGTATCATTTCAGAATCACAAGCAAGTCTTCTTTCAAAATCTATTATAGGATTCCATCTTGTCAAACACACCAATTATTTTACCATGTATGAGTATTTGTGCCCTCAGAAACATTAAAAGTAACCTTAAGTTATGTAGAAAATACTATGTAGAAAAACTATGAAGATGAAATTGTGGGCTTATATTTTGAGATATACTATGTGATATACATTGCTTGAAGCAATATTTCTATCCGTACTATCTTATATTATGTCTTCATTTTTCTATCTATGATAGTTTTCCTTTAACCCGGTCCCTCTGGATAGTTCTCTTGGTCTTGTCACTACCAGTTTCTATATGTATTATTTTCCATGATTGTTTTAATGCAGTGTATTACATATTCATATTGAGGTATTAGGTAACAGAGGTGTGGTGATGTGTTGGGTACATCTTTTTCTGCTAGTTGGCATGTGTTTTTGTAGAAAAGATAGTAATTCATAAGCATTTAATGAAAATTCCTTCATCCCTACTTCTGTAGGGGTGGGCAAATTATTTAACCTTGTTTTTTTTTACTTTAAAAAATGCTCACCTGTAAGGAACAGTGTGAAAATTAGTTACAATGAATTAGTTCAAAAATTAACTGTTTAGTCATTAGCTCTAAACTTTAATGTAATGAAATTGGGGGGAAAAAGCAGATAATTTTTAAAGCATAGCATGTCAATGATGTTCATTTTAGCCCCTAGCCATAATTTAAGAATTTATACCTAGAGCTAGTCTGACTTTTTAGACTTTTGGTTTTGTTTTTGGTTCTTTTGATGAGCTTAAATTATCAGAGGATTTATAGTAACCTAATGGCTACTGTTTTAGCTGTGAATTTCTGATGTCTGAGTATATGGTGAATAGGATGTTATAAGAATTTACTTTATTTGGAGGTTTGGCACTTTAACTTTTGAGAAGGATGATGTGTAACCCCATTCTTTTATTCTACAAACATCCATTTACTATTTGTATGTGCAAGATGTTGTGCTAAGGCCTAAAAGGACACAAAGTCAAGGTCCTGCTCCCATATGCTCATAGGTCTGCAACAAGCAGCAAATACATAAGGAAACATCATAGATATTGTGGTCGAATCTACAGTGGGAGGCCAGGAAAACTAGTCGCATCTGACTTATATTAAATGCTTCCTCGGATTTTCTCAACTTCATCTGTCACCTAGACCTTGGACAGTTGTCTACCTCGGCTTACATCACGGCCACAGACTCCCTGTGGGCTCACAGATTCGGTGCCTGAGGCAGTCAGCTACATGCCCGGAGCCTCTGGCGCCTCCAAATAATTCTAGGCTAGATGAAGCTCCACACAGAATGACTTCCAAAGGGGCCAAGTGGTGCAATCCAAACCGTGGGGAAATTAACATCTTATGAGGTACATGGACCAGTAGATAAATGCTTTCCAATGAACTGTTCTGAGTCAACGACTTTTCCGTACATCCTGTCTGGCAACATCTGCAATCCGTGTCTGGTCTGCGCATTCACGTATCAGCTGCCATTTGCTTCCCATCATTCCGCGGCACATCCCCTTTTCTTTTCACTCTTGCCTCCTTGAGATTTGACTTTCTGATACAACATTGGCAAGTTAGCCTCTCCTCAGTCTTTGCTACTTAGGGAAGCTAAGCTAAAGTAGTGGGAAATGTGATTGCATGAGTGGGTGGGAGTGGGGAAGGAGGGGCCGAAGGCCTTGATCAGCAAGGATTGCAGAGAGGTGAGGCTGACTTAAAAAATGCTATAAGCCTTTTTTAAAAATACTTATCTAAGTTCTCAGAAGTCTTTTACCCATTATAAATTACTACTTTGGACAGGAGAGGCAGAAAATCTAATCATGAGAAAAATAATACAGGTCCATTAGTTTGTCACTATAGAGATACTGTCTCTCCACTCTGAGCTTGACAACATCTAAACTTCTCACAAAGACCCATGGTCAGTGCTCCCCGACCTCTTTGCCCATCTTGTTTATCCCCTTTTGAAGACACTATCAATGTTCATTTTTCCTCAGATTCTGAAGCTTCACTTTAACCCACGTTTTGCTTGAGCAGTGCATTCAGAGCCTATTAACACGAGGTAGTGAATTGTGGAAAAGCAACCCAAAGTTCTTGAAGATGTCCCCACTTCTGACCATCTGGCCCTTAAACTTCAATTTTTGTCTGCCTTCAGCACCCCCCCTGAAACCTCCTGTTCTTCATAGTAAATCCGCATCATCCACGTGAGGTTCTGCACTTCTCCCCATCGGAGCATGCCTGCTTCCCTGCTGCAGTTCCCCTGTTCATCCTGAAGCAGGCTCTCTGCTCTTTGCCATCAAGGCATTTCCTTCACCTCAGTCAACAACCCCTCCTTCCTTAAGAAAGAAAACGAAACAAATAAAATATTCTCCATCGCCTATAGTAAGCCTCCCTACATCAAAATCAGCATGGATAAAAGAAAGCATCCATTTCCCTAAAGAGAATTTGGCAACTACCTGCATGCCAACATTCTTTAAAGTATACACCCATTCTACATAAGAGAAGTTTGTTTGGCTTCCAAACCAGAATTCAGAATTAGAAATTTGGCAAAGTATGAAAAGTTCCCATTTCTAGAAAACAGAAGTCCAGTGGTCAAAGTAGCAGTTTACTCTTTGTTCTTCCAAATGCAATCTGTGTTTCAATTTAGGGGAGCCATATACTGTCCTGTGTGAATCAGTACACTTTTGAGACAGGGAAGGGCTTGAGAGAGCAGGTATAAACAGGTACAATCTGAGCATGGTGCCCAAGAGTGAACACACTGTTTTCTGCCATATCCTGGCTCTGCTAGCTAATGAGCTTGGGCAATTCACTAAGCCTCTCTGCACCTCAATTTTCTTGTCTGTGAAATGGAAATAAGTAGAGTACCTACCTCACAGTCTTGTAAGGGTTAAATAAGTGAAAGCACTACATGTGCTAACAATTTACTATTATTATTATCATTATTATTTTGATACTAGTAATAGCAGGACTGAACTTAAGCTGGCGCATAGAGAATGGTTCGGGATACTAAGATTTCCATGGGAGCTGCTGATGAGTCAAATGCCAAATTGCCCATGACTTTCTATGTCTGCATATGACATAAAACATATCAAGAAATAATTTCTGAATTCCTCACAATATTTAAGACAAAAAAAAAAAAGAATGAGAAGGGTTTGAAAGTTGGAAAGAGTCTTGTTTTCTCCTCAGGGCATATTTCCTCTGTCTCTTTTAACTTTTTTTGTTAGGGAAG
The DNA here is from genome assembly GCA_032199065.1 of Smutsia gigantea. Taxonomy (NCBI): domain Eukaryota; kingdom Metazoa; phylum Chordata; class Mammalia; order Pholidota; family Manidae; genus Smutsia; species Smutsia gigantea. The sequence continues at coordinate 47,623 of JAVSCE010021015.1, forward strand.
GAAATGGGAGATGTCCAAGTGTTTCCTGGCATTTTATTTACAGAAAGGTCCAGAAAATAGTAAGAAAAACTGTGAATCTCAGCGAAAAATTGAAGCCCAGAAGAGAAAGTGAGATAGAAAGGTTCCCTGAGATTCAGAAAAAATCCATCTATGAGAGCTGCTCTCCTCATGTTAGAATCAAGCAGGCATTTCTTGGCTGCTGTGAAGGCTCTGATTTCTCTCCTGCAGGACTGTTAAGTGGGGTTGGATGTAGGGAATTTTTCTGATCTTAGCCCTTTTACTGTCAGCACTGCCAGGGAAACCATTCCCCTCAAATTTCAGTAGGCTGATCTTGCAAGGTTACCACCGCCTGTCTGGGGCTCTAGGGGGCAGGTGGCCTTCAGAGGTCCAGGAAGGGCCTCAGCCAGCCGGCAGTGGAGAAACAACTACAAAAGGCACTCTCAAAAATCCCACACGTCTCTCAAGCCAGCAAAAATCCCAAAGCCTCCTGCCTATGGGATCCCAGGCTTATTTTTAGTATCATATCTGACATAAACAGAGGACAGCTGTGTGGGTATCAAAAACAATTCATAGCCACAGATACCTCTGATGAATGACTGTACTAGATGACTCTGGTGATCTGGAGAAGAACCTGAACTTCCGCCTTCTGTATTGTTCATAAGTCACTTGCCATCCTGCTAAGCTTGTTAAGTTTCACAGCTAAAATTACTGTTTGTTTTCTTCACCCATTACCTGTGGGTCCAGGGAAAAGGGTACCGAATATTTTCCTGCTCCCTAAACAATTATCCATTTCCCATAAAGGGGATATAAAATTTTCTAGTCTAGGCAATGGAGGAGTTATGAATTCCTGTGTTCCATATCAGGCATAGACTTCTGTCTGTTGGGATGGAGCAATGTCTCATTAATTGATTAAATATCAATTTTTTTGATGTGTTTACTGAGTGTTTTTGAAGGAATTAGGGTAAAGTTGTAGCAAAACGACTTGGGATGGTTATGTCTTTTAAAAGATAGCAGATTTGAATTTTAAGGTAATATTTAAGGAGTATTTAAATTTAGTACCAATTAATGACATGCAGTGTTTATGACACTCTGAAGCATGTGTCATATGTTCTGGACAGGACCTCCATGTCTTTGATCTACTTCTTCATTCCTCGCTGGAGAGAACAGAAAGTCAGAGAGCTCAGGCCTGGAGAACAAGACAATGGTCCCCTGACTGCCAGACGAGTGCTCTTTGCACAATACCAAAATGCAGACCTATAATAAAGGATAATGTTAGAATTCTGAAGTTATCTGTAAAAAACCAAATACATTTACTCCCTTACTTGCTGTATGAAAATCAGTAAATTAGCTTGTTAGGGAATATCCACCCAAGGACAAGGACTGAGTAGAAAAGAGAGAAAATATGATTGGATGATAAATTACACAGCCACTCTAAGATGCCTCCACCTCATCCTGGACCCAGTCCTCCAGTTGCTCTTTTTGGCCCTGATTCTGATCTGTGATGCCCAAGACATGACACATGCTTTAGAATCACTTCTCCTTTTCTTCTTCCTCATCAGCCAGGCTACCATGGCCTCAGGGCTCTGCTTCCATCTGGAGAAATGCATTCCAGATATTCTAGAAAGGTCCCTCTAAAACGAAGGTTCAAATGCTTTTATAAAAGAGAAGGTAAATTAATTTTTAAAAGATAAATAAAATATGTTAAAATATTTGTATATGTGGAAAAATTGTTGATATTTTTGTTTTTAATTGCTAACCTTTTTGAATATTTGAAGTATCTGGGCATTTAAAATGTGGCCCAGGTACTTCATATGCACTGAGTTTCATTTGCATTTGAGGAAGGTTCCTGCCTGAGCAGAGTGCGTTGTACCATCTCTGAAACTCAGTTTTTAACATAGAGCCACTAATTGAGATAACTAATCAGCAGGGAAGTCAAAAACCTGAGATTCAAGCAAGGAAATAGACCTTGACGCCAGACATATTTTTCCCTCCATGTTGTGATGTAAGTTAAAACTTGGATTGGACAACAAAAATGTGTAGGATTTTGTATTGCTATGAAGGGTCTGACTTCTAAAACTATCAGGATTAAACCTTGGATACTTCCTGTAACATAGTAAATGTTCAGTGTCCTACATGCAAAGAAATTTATGGATGTAGATACTGGGTAGGGAAGTAAGAGGATCCAGGAAAGGATTATAGAGCTGGACTTAAAGAAGAAAGGATGCAACGGCATCTTGCAACACGAAGGGCAGAATTTATGATTCAGATTTCTCAATTACCTGAATCTACCTCCTAGCTGATCTCTTTTTGAAAAGGTGATAGAGGCTTTAGATCTGACCCAAGAGATATGGAAAGCTTGCTACAGCAATAACTCTGCATTAGTCATCAATGAGGCATGCTAACCTTGGAATACCTTTCAAAAATACAATTTACTATTTTGAAATGTTCAGAGGCTGCCAACATCTGTTTATCTGCTAATGCCCACTGCATTCACAACTACAATAAGTAGGAGCAATTGTTTCTTAATACTATAATAAAATGTTTGCAACTTAAAAGTAAATACACTCCAAAATGAACTGCTGTAGTCTGGCCTGGGAGTTGTGCTTTTTATAAGGGACACCATAATGAAAAGTTCCTTATTAAATTTACTGTAGCTTTTAATAAACTGGCCCTTCAAAAGCGAAAAGTCTGTGTTGATATACTGGGATGGTATATAAAGGGAGTGCATATTTAATTCTGAAAGTTAACAAGACTAATCAGCTCATTTTTTATCTTAAAATGTGCTTGTTCCAACATTTATAAAAGAGTAACCAGGTAAACCTGCCAACATCTGTTCCTTTTACACACAAAAAAACTGGCTCTCATAAAATTTTGGCCATACCATTACAAGATCTTAGCCTGAGAGTGAAGAAATCTTAGGCAGCATGATGACAAACTTGGCATTAAATATTCTTCAGTAATATTAATATACCTGAAATCTTGCAGAACATTTAATGTGCCTCTAATCCTGAACACTTGACAGCTTTTACACAATATTCTAGGCAAAGGTGACCTGATCCTCCTCTGCTGTTGACAGTGCAGCTGAAATGGCCCTCCAATAAATGAGGCGGGATTATCTAGCCAGCATGGCAAACAACAGCTTATCAAGAGTACCCAGAAATTTCCATAGCACATTGGATCTTTGCCGGCAATGACACATGGACTGTGTTTGAATATAAAGCACACGTTTCCCTAGGTGCTTGGTAAGTTTTAAGGGACAGGAAAATACAAAGCTGGCTTTGGATTTAAAGACCGGTTCTGTGCTCCACACTTAGAAGTATAGAAAGTTCCACAGAAGGAAGCTATGAGAGTCTTTTAGTGTTGTGCGCATGTGTGTCATCTCCCTTCATTGGATTCTAATGACAGGGAGGAGAGCCCCCAGCTTAAAAATCATAGAACACAGGGAATACTTTAAATTAGAGTTGCAGGATAACCTAATGAAAAGAAACGAGCACTAAGAAGTTGTATACGAGATGATGAAAACTGGATAGGACTGATGCAATATGTTCAAGATATCTGCATTCATGTCCTCCATAAAAAATGCTACCTTTGCCTCTTGATTTATGGGAAAATAATTGAAGAAAAGCTTGGGTGCTTCTTTTCAACTCATAGCCTACAAATCACCTGTTGTAAATTTACTTTATAATAGTGAAATTAGCTGCCACCTGGCCAGACCTCCTAAATGCTCTTCCTTCTGTTGGGAGCCTGACAATTTGAATGCCACAGCGTATCAATACCGATCTTTTACAGCCCTTTGCCAGAGCAGCCTCAGGATATGTTGAGCTGGTGTGGTAACTGCATTAGAGAATTGAGTTTGTTCTTTTTCAGAAGACAAATATACTATCTTTGAAACCACTTACAAGGAAAAAAAATAGGCATTAAATACTGTTACCTAACACCAAAACAAACTTGTGAATAATAGGAATAACCTGGCATTGTAAAAGATATGTGAACTTTCAACTCCAAAGAGAATGGTGTCTAAGAAAGGCAAACCCAGAATACGTAACAGACGATACACTTAGAGAAATAAAATGTGGGAGAAAAAAACTGCAGCTTTTAACAGTCGAATGCACAGTGTTGTAATATATAATAACAATAATAAAATAAATGCAGATGTGTTTGTAGCTTCTTAGATGAAGAAGGCTACGGATGAAATTTTCTGAAATATGGTAGAATGCAGCATAATGCAGCTGAGCCCAGAAATAAAAGTTGCAAGGCTAGTTGCCAGCGAAAGCGAAAAAACATTAGCTGCTTTGTTTGAAAACCATTCAAAAACTAACAGTGAGCACTCACTGAGAAATATTTTAGTTAATATGGAAAGGCTAGTTTGGTTATTTTTAGTGAAACTCTCTAACTTTTGATGCATACATACATATACTAAAAAATTTTTCAACCTGGACATAATTACAGCACTAGACATGTTAAATTAAGAAGCGCTTTATAAATTGTGAATAATCTGTAGGAAATCGGCACAAATCACTTGTATAAAAAAGTATGGAGGCACACAATTTTCAAATAAACCCTACTTTATGTCACATTGAATAGATTTATCTTTATGAAAATCTCACATAAATCTAAAGCTGTTACGATTGTGAGTAGAATTTTAAGAACAGTTGGTGCTTGATGACTATTCGAGAACTGTACATTTCTAATTCTCTAACTTTTACTTCTTCCAATTTTCTTCAGCACTCATGAGTTGGCAATACAGGGCATGACTCACCAGGGACCTAACTGCAGATGGCATTGAGATACTCCTGCAGCAACTGTATCCACAACTTGGCTGCCTCACCTGTGTGTGTGATGACTGTGGCTTGGCTCTTCACTCTGACAATACTTACGCCATTGTAAAAGTGACAAAAACATAGTCTTTTGGAAATATGTATTTCTATGACTTTACAATGGAAAGAGTGCTCTAGAATATACTTACAGTCTAATTTTTGAAGAAGAGAGTGGACTGGATTGTCGATTGTATAAGGACTTTTACATAAGAGCTATACAGAAATTTGAAAAGTGAATCCTAAAATATCTAATGTACAGAACCATAGGGAACCATTCTCTTCATTGGAATATTTTATGTTGCCCCACCAATAAATATAGAAAATAAATAATGATAAAAAATAATAATCACAGTGGTATATTAGGGGCTTACTATTTCCCAAAGGCATTTGACATGCACCCTTTTTTCTTAATTTTCTTCCTAATACTGGGAATTATGGCTCAGTGAAGTACAGTAACTTGTCCATAGTCTCAGATTTTGGGTGTCATTTTAAAAGTAGATCCAGCTGCACTCTCTGACAGGAGGGATATGAAGTATAAGAGAAAGAGAAAAGTTAAAAGTTTATACCAATATATTTGACCTAAACAATAGAAAGATGGTGTTGGCATCAACTAAGACTAGGAAGATTGAGGAATTTTATTGTAAATGTTAATGGGAGACCTTCAAAGAACTTTAACCAGTGAAATGTCGTAATCTGGTGCATGGTTTTAAAACTCTCTCTGCTACTGTATGGTGAATGGATGGCAGCCAGCAGGGCCAGCACTGAAGCTAGAAACAGGTTAGAAATCTGTTGGGTCGGCTGAGCCAGCAATGCTGGTGACCTGGTCCAGGTTAATGGCAGCAGAGATGGAATGAAGTAGAGAAATTGTGGATGTGAACTTCCAAGTTGGACCAACAGAACTTGCCAATTAGTTAAATGTGGGGAGCCTAAGAATCTGGGGAAAAAATAACAATTCTTTTGTTTTTAGTTTAAGCAATTATTCCATTTACTGATAAATGGGAAGTTTGGGAGAGGAAAAAGGAAATAGAAAGAAAATGTTTATTTTTGAGCATTAAGTTTGAAGTTCCTTTTTGATGTTCAAGTGAATGACCACAGTGTGTAGCTGGGCAGAAGAGTCTGGAGCTCAGAGGAAGGGTTAGATTTGAATCAGTGAATTTTTTTTTGTTGTTGTAAATCATTCATTTCCCTTTTATTAACATTACTCTGATTTCATTTTGAGTATTATTCCTTCCTTATTTTTGTAGTCTTTGTAGGGCTGTGGGTACAGATAGTCTGTGATCCTAAAGTGCCTGATGTTTTGTCTAAGTCTGGTTCTCAAGTCTTTCAATCCATTCTGTGACCCTCCAGGATATTCTAATAGGTACCATTTAACCATAAATTAGTTAAAGTTGATTTCTTTTAGTTGACATTGGAGAACCCTAATTGTTCCCCTGGGGATATACAGGTAAAGCGCATCAGCCCACTGACCGTATATAAAGCTAAGACAGGGAGTAAGATTTCTTAGGGCGAGAACATAAGAAGGATCAGTCTTAGGGGCCTGGTGTATTCCAGGTACAGAAGGAGAAATCAGAGATAAAGACAAAGACAGAGCAGCCAGGACGATAAGAGGAAAACCAGAAAAATGTCGTATCAAAAAAGCCAAGAGAAAAGCATGTTTCTACAAGGCAGGTTGAGTTGTCATTGGTGGTCTTGAAAAGAACAGTTCCTACTGGAGCTGGGGGTGGGGTGGGGGGACTGCAGACCAGCTGGAAAGTACTAAGAGATAGAAGGATGAAGAAACCGAAACAGGAAGCTTCAAGAAGTTTTGCTGAGAAGGAGCACAGAGAAGTGGGAGGAGCATAGCTTGGAGGCCATCTGGGATCAAACATAGTGTTTATCCATGTTGTTATATTTTAAAGAATGAAGATAGTAGGAAACATGTGTTTGGAATGATCTAGGAGAAGGAGACACATTCATGATGTAGGAAATGAAATGTAAGTACAATGGTGAGGTCCAAGGGAAGCTAAGAGATTCATAGCAAGAACCTTCAGCTGTGTGACTTTTAAACTCCCACTTTTTTCACCTGTCACGCCAACATTTCCGCATGTATTGAACTGAGGAACCTAGTAATCTCTCTTTTAGTAAGAAAAAAGGAAAATTTTTGAGTTAAAGTAGAAAGTGCCATAATTTTTATTAGAGACCTACTAAGTAAAATCCCTCTGTTCTGTGTTGCTAGAAACACCATAACTAAGGCATAGTCTCAATTTTATTAAAGAATAGACCCCAAATATTTTATCACAGTGGCGTCCCTTGAGTTTGGTTGATGAAGCTAAAAATCATCTGGCACTTGAAAGGCTGAAGCATCATACCATGTGTTGTGTTTTCTGGCTCTGGGGTCTTTGTTAACCTTCATCCTGACCTATCTAATTTTAGCCTCACTACAATGGTATGAGATGAACAAGGCAGAGATAATTATTCCTATTCTATAGGTGAGGAAACTGGAGAAAAAAAAGGAAAAGAAAACAAGAAGTTTAATCAAAGTCAAAGCATGCCAAAGATTACTCAGTTAACTCATTTAGTACTGAACTGATCAAAGAACTCAGAACTGAAGATTCATTATCTACAGGTCTGTCCGTTAGCCACCCCACCCTGCCTAGGTGTGATTCTTTTTTGTTTTATTGAAGTTTAGTTGGTAAACAGTATTATATTGGCTTCAGGGTACAACACAGTGATTCAACACTTATATTACGAAATGCTCACCATGATAAGTGTAGTTACCATCTGTCAACATACAAAGCTATTACAATGTCATTCACTATATTCCCTCTGCTGTATTTTCATCCCTGTGACTAATTTACTTTATTTTGTTGTTGTTCTTTTTTTTAATTAAGGTATTATTGATGTACACTCTTAAGAATGTTTCACATGAAAAACAATGTGGTTACTACATTCATCCATATTATCAAGTCCCCACCCATACCCCATTGCAGTCACTGTCCATCAGTGTAGGAAGATGCCACAGATTCTCTATTTGCCTTCTCTGTGCTTCACTCTCTTCCCCGTGACCCCCCACACCATGTGTGCTAAACATAATACCCCTCAATCCCCTTCTACCTCCCTCTCCGCCCACCCTCCCCTTTGGTAACTGCTAGTCCCTTCTTGGAGTCTGTGAGTCTGCTGCTGTTTTGATCCTTCAGTTTTGCTTTGTAGTTATATTCCACCGATGAGTGAAATCATTTGATACTTGTCTTTCTCTGCCTGGCTTATTTCACTGAGCATAATACCCTCCAGCTTCATCCATGTTGTTGCAAATGGTAGGATTTGTTTCTTTCTTATGGCTGAATAGTATTCCATTGTGTATATGTACCACATCTTCTTTATCCATTCATCTACTGATGGACACTTAGGTGGCTTCCATATCTTGGCTATTGTAAACAGTGCTGCTATAAACATAGGGGTGAATATGTCTTTTTGAATCTGAGAACTTGTATTCTTTGGGTAAATTCCTAGGACTGGGATTCTGGGTCAAATGGTATTTCTATTTTTAGTTTTTTGAGGAACCTCCATATTGCTTTCCACAATGGTTCTAATTTGCTTTATAATTGGAAGTTTGTGTCTCTTTATTCCCTTCATCTACTTCACCCATTCCTCAGCCCCCTCCCCTTTGGCAAGCACCAGTCTGTTCTCTGTGTAAGTGAAATCATACAGTATTTGTCTTTCTCTGTCTACTTTATTTCACTCAGCATAAAAGGGCCATCCATGTTGTTGCAAATCACAAGATTTCATTTGTTTTTAATGACTGAGTAATTGTTCACTGTGTATATGTACCACATCTTCTTTATCCATTCATCTATTGATGGACTGATAGGTGCAGCCACTATGTAAAGCAGACAGAGGTTTCTCAAAAAAGTAAAACTAAAAATACCATAAAACCCAGTAATTCCACTTCTGGAAATTTATCCAAAGAAAACAAAATCACTAATTTGAAAAGATACATTCACTCCTATGTTTATCACAGCATTATTTACAATACCCAAGACAGAGAAGAACCTAAGTGCCTAAATTTGATTCTTGTTACTAGTAGTTCTCGGTAAGTGTAGCTCTGGTGGTATTGTTTCAGTTTTGTCTGTTTTTGTTTTGTTTTAATAGAAACTCAGGTCACTCCTGATTTCTCCCTTTGCTAATTTCAATAAAGAGCATCTCTCAGGAGCTCTTCTAGGAAAGGCTACAGGAATGTCAGTGTTCTCTCCATTCCACAAGAGATTGCTTCTCCTGCTTTCCTTCCCTAGTTACTTAAGAAATGTAAAATATACTCACACTTCATATGTATCCACCTCTAAAAAGATCACACTTCAAACACACGGTCACTGTATTAGTCAAAAGAACAAATACCAACCTCTACAATAACAAAACAACAAACCCAAAATCCCAACAACTTGACACAACCACCATTTATTTACTCTCAGGCAAAGGTGGCTGAGTTGGGAGAAGTCTTGTTCTATCTGATATCTCAGGTTTCTTCTAACTCAAGACATGACTATTTAAGATAACACCTGTTTCCCGTGTAACCTCTCCAGAGGAAGAGAGAGAGCAAAGAGGGGGCACACCAGCTCTTAAATTCTGTGGCTCAGAATAGTGCCGTGCTTCATTTCATCTCCATTCTTATTCTTCAGTTGGAACTAGCCACCCCACACTGGAGAATGGCAAGGGGACCCCAGAAGAGTCTTCCCTGGGTTCACAAGCACATAGCAATTACCCAACAATCCCCATAATTACCATAATTATTTGATAAATTAATAATAATTCTTTAACTGTTTCAGCTGTGCTGGATCTAAGCAAGTGAGAGATGTTTTATCCTATCTTTTCCTTAACTAAAAAGTTATGAGATAGCTTTCAGATACTACAATGGTTTCAAAGTGGTAATTTACATGTGAAATCTTTGACAACAGGAATGAGGCCTTAATCCAACTCTTCACTTCCAGCTCCTGGCATACCGAAGGCCCACACAGATGTTTATTGAAGTGAACTGAGCAAATTCTGGTGGAAATCTTGTTGAATTGGTGAGACGTTGTAAGTGAGGTTACTGTAGGGATGTGCTCAAAGTTCTTTCTAATTCAGTATTTTTATTAATGTGTTGGGAGAAGATGCAGATCTCAAAACATGGTCATAAAATTTTAAGATGATCCTAGCTTGGGAGAAGTACCAAACACCAGGGACACCAGAAATATAATCCAAAGAAGTTAGAACTGTCTACATAAAAAGAAACTTGGCCTTCGAAAATGTAAATGACTGAATATGGAAGAAGTGGTATGAATTCTTTCCAGGCAGGGGAATAAAAGAAATCTGGAGTCTAAGAGTGATAACAATATGCAAATTAGATCTGTGTTTAATGTGGTATGGCTGTAAACAGAGACAGAGCTGTTTGGCCTGAATTTAGGGAGCGTCGTGTAATAAATGGGCCAGGAAATTAGTTATCTTTCTCTGTGCAATGTTGATAAATTTAAAGTGCCCTAATTTCATCCAATATCACTAAAAATAAGAGTTAAAACATAAATTCAGAAGCTACAAATATGACTAGGAATAAGACCAATTATTAAAAAGTAATTAAGTAATTATTATTAAGAATTGTTAATTGTTATTAAATGATTACCACATTGAAACCATTGTAGTAACTGAAAGCTATCATAAGTTTTTAGTTAATGAAAAGATAGGTTAAAATATCTCACTTGCTTAGATCCAGCACAGTTGAAACAATTAAAGAATTGTTATTAATTCACCAAATAATTAATAACAGTTTTTAGAGGTTAGATAGATTGGGTATTAGCTTCTTTAGGTAGTTTATGGGCACAATGCCTTAAATGTGACCTGATACACAGCCTGTATCATCTGATTCAATTCTCAGAACTACCCTTTAGGTGATATTTTTCCCCCTCTTACTCATGAAGAGAAGAAGCTCAAAGAGAACAGGTCATTTGTTTGTCAATTTGGTTTATCAATCTAAAAGTCACCCTGGTTCCAAATTCCATACTTATACATTAAATAAGGAAAATAAGAATGTACCATTTAACTAAGAATGTTGCAAAATATTTTCCATAACCAGAATGAACTATGTGGATCTATGAGAGGAAATAGATCATAAAACTATACTATGTATTATAGCATGATAACTACTTGCTGTGGACACAGGAACCATCTCCCCCTAGAACACACTATAGAGATGGGATTTAAGAACATTCCCCTCCATTCAGTCTGTCTCCCATCTCAAATGTGAAAGGCCTTTCTACCTCTTTGCCACTACTGGGATGGAAGGGAAGAAGCACAGAACATGGGCTCCAGTCTTAAACTGACAGTGGTTTCATCCATGTTCCTCCACCTGTTGGCTGTATGATCATGAGTAGACAGTAGACAGGTTGATCTATCTCTTTGGACTCATTTTTCCTCAATAAAATGGGGTTTATAGCACCTACCTTTTAGAATGGCTAAGGAGAGTGAAATGAGGTAATGCTTGGAAAACACCAAGTTCTTAGGTGAGAGTCATTATTATCAACTGAGTGATGGGCATTTCACATACTCGTACAAGCTAATACCAGTGGTTCCCTTTGGAAATCAGATTGGGAGTTTCATAGGCAGGATGGCAGTATTCTCAGGCATTCCTCCACATATAGTCCACATTGGCTGGTTCATCTTTGTCTCTTTACCCTTGTCCCCTTTCTTTCCTCCATTCTGTCCTTGTCTCTACTCTTCACACCTTTAAATTACTTACGTATGCGTCTACACATTAATTCATGCCTCTTGCTCAAGAGGACCGGGAAAATGCCTATACAGCTTTTTATCCCAAAACACCAACAGAGTGCTTTACTAGTAGTGAGAATTCAACAACTACTTTATAAATAGAATTAGGAAAGTCCTTTAAACAATAACAAAAACCCCCTCAATTTTACAAAAAAAAAGAGCAGATATAAGACACAAATACTATTCATTTGTTTTCATACTTATGCTTCAGACTTAAGAATCACGGCACTGACTGATATATCAAATACCCTAATTACATTTAATCCAGAATGAAATCTTCAATAATTTAATAAAGAATGCATACAAGGCAGAAAGTAAAGTTTAACAGCTATTGAATTTTATTAAGCCTTAGGCAAAAATCACACTCAGATCAAAGGAGTTTTCTCTGAAGGAATACAAAAAGGTAAAAGAGAAAAAAAAAGAAAGAAAGTGAGAGAGGGTGGTATCTAAGAAGCACTGGTATGTTGAGAAGCTATCCAAGATAGTCTACTTTCTCTGAGGAAGCCATCAAAACTTGTAACATGACATACATACATGAAATCAACACACAACTAAAATGGACAGGTTTAAAATCTTTGCTTCCAAATGTTTTTATTGCACTGCTCTTTTGATGTCCTTTGCAGTACAGTGAGTGAAATGCCATTAGCAAATGTCGAGGTCTAGCAGTGGAAGAGGAGAGAAATAGAGTGGTTCCACTGGACTACACAGACATGACAGCATGCACACACGTAATCACCCAGACACCATTTAATTTAGGTAAAATTGTTCACTGTCTATCTTGATATGGTTGAGAGAACTGGCTTTTCCATTATTAAATGAAAGCCACTGCGAGATGCTCTAACTCTCTAATATAAACAAAAAGGCATCATATGTAAATATGGCCATCATCAGAATGTTCTGGGCAAAGATCAGAAAACAAGATGATTCCAAGAGCCAGCTATTAACATTAGCACATACTGATGAACATAGGCAATGGGGAATTTGAACTTATTTTATTTATCTTTGTTTCTCTCGAGTATCCAGCAAAATGCCTTGGACACAGAACATTCAGAATGGTTTTTGAATACAAGGACGATGCTATTATAATGAATTGTTCGGACAAGCTGGGAAACCAAATTTATTCCACTGCTCTAGACATATCACTAAACCTGCTGAGCTGCCCACTTTGGAGTAGTTCTGATTTACTGAACTAGTTGAGTGTTAGTGGAGTGACATCCTAGTGCCAGAACTGAAGTTCTTGCTTCTTACCTTGCTGCTGACATATTGCTCATTACATAAATTAGCCACAGAAAATTTATGCCAACCTTTCAAAAGTGAATTCATTGTACTAAAATTTGTGGTTAGGAAAATGTGGAGAAAGTGTAATGTTTCATTAAGATTCAGAACCACTGTCACTAAATAAAGGAAAAAAATACTGAAAAAAAAAAAACGTCTGCAGTCCATTCAGGTGAATGAGCAGTGGAATAAAGTGCTCTGCAGGCTCCAAGGAAGTGGGAGAAAATTCTAGCACCCATAGGCCTCTGCCTGGTCTCTGGCCACTCTCCAGATCTAAAGCTTTCAGGCTGCTCTGTAGACTGTATACAGAAATGGGAGTGTTCTCTGTGGTACCTAACACATAGTCAGGTGTTGAACATAGTGAGGTTTACAGTGGTTTTTGAATACAAGGGCAGTAGAGACCAAACCCAGGGGTAGCTGAGATATGCTAAACACAAGCATTCAGGGCCTGAGGTTCCCGCAGGAGGATCCAGGTGCTGGTAGTTGCACAGAGGTTATAGGGGACTCACAATCTTAAATGAAGATATTCTATTCTCCCTTTTCCTTCAACAGCACTTTCCAAAATACTGCCTAAGAATCATTTTTTAAACCAAAGAATATGTAGGGAGCATTATTCTTCCAGAGAAACTGAAAATTTTCCAGAACTTGGGAACAAATGAAAACACAAAGAAAATAAGTTGGCTAGCTATAATAGGCCTGATGTGCAAGCTTATAAACTTACTTCAGGGTATGAGAATTTGCGCTGCATCCTCAGTTATGTTTTTTGCTGGCTGAGATGGTCCAGCCAGGCTCTAGGCCCTGAGCATAGAGAGAAGTCAGAGCCTTACACAGAAATCCCTTCTTGCATTACACCCAGACAGAGGACACAAACTTACCACTATTTCTCCCTTGTCAAAATGGTCCATCCTCTTTTCAGACACCAGCTTGTAGAGAACATGACCAAGAGGAATGCTCTTTATCTTCAAAGAGCCAGGAACCTGGTGGCCCAGATCGCACACCCAGTGAGACAGTAAAATTAGGAATTTAGTGAAGACTTGTAAGGAATTTCTTGCATCTTTGGAGGACTTGTATGGACTGTATCTGAATTACAATAAACAGCTGTTGATTGAATTAATACGCCTGTGTCTACTGAGCTAAAAACCAGTGGAAGAAAAGACTCCTTGAAATACTATGTTAAACCCAGGGACTACCCATGGGAAAGAACCCCAAAACAAAGACACCAAGCAAGAAAAAAAAGACAACAGTTCCATGAGCTGGAGCAGAAAAATGCTGACAAACCAAGAAGATAATCTTAGAAACAGTATGAAAACAAACAGGAAGAGGAGGATGGATTGACTGTAGAGCTAGAGGTGGGAGAACTTGTATGCTCTGAAGATGATCCCAGCAAAAACCCTGTATTCTAGAACATGAAGGCTGGCTGTAGCAACAGCTGTTGGGCTTTTTCTAAATCAGAAATGGAGTTGTAAATAGTCTTACTATTTCTCAACACCATTAATTCCAGCCAGAAATGTTTACTTTACTAATCCCATTGTAGGATCTCCATATTCTTCTACCCACAGAGCCACTGAATAATTCAGCATTCCAACTATGAGTCAAATACAGTCTTTTTGTTTCTGATCTGTCCAGAGGGCAGAATACAGCCAGGAACTTTTAAAACAGATCAAAGCAAATATATACTTTATGAGATAAGAGATGTTATAGGACCTCCTTTATTGACCTATTTGGGTATTCCTCCCTTTGTCCATTTTACACAGACACCATTTTCATTTCAGTGACAATAAAAGGTGCAAAATGTTGCTTTAATTTTTGTTTCTCAATGAAATAGTAAAGAATTCTACACCCACTGTAGAGAAAGCAACTGCTTATGATGATGTTTTAGATTGAGTGAAAGAAAATTATGAATTTAGTTTTATACATATTTTAGTTTAAAGATTTTAATTTTATATATTACATTTGTGCTCATTTTGCAAAAGTATCAACTCATGGATGGATGACTGAATAGATGGATGGAGGGACAGAGGATATATGTATATATTCAGCTATATAACACATAATTCCTCCAAAGCTGTAGGAAATACTTTACAAATCTTCACTAAATATCCTAATTTTACTGTCTCACTGTCATTCTAATGGATATGTGTACATTTATTTGTAAAAGATTATTATAATTGTCCATTGTTATGAAGACCCATTTGGGTTGTGAAAGGTCACATGTAAAAAGTATACCAGGTCCATCAAGGCTTTTTCTTGGACAAAAAAAGGAAAGAGAAGAGTTTGTCTTTCTATTTGAAACCTAGCCCATGCCACAGGTACAGTTCTGAATAAACTAAATAATTTGCTCCATAATAAATTCCATAATATTTTTCTGATAAGGCATCTTTTTTCAGAAATTAGAAGAAGCAGGAAAATTATATTAGCAAAAATTCAAATTTTAAGGTTGTAGTATTCATTCCTATTCTATGTTACCAATCTAGTTATCCAAGGCCAGAATCTAGCGTATATAGCAAAAGTGAAGAAGAAGACAATGAAGACGATGAAGAAAAGGAGGAGAAAGAGGAGGAGGAAAAGAGGAAATAGCAAAGGAAAATGCAGAGTAGGAAGAAGAGGGGAAGAGAAAGGGGAAAAGTCAAAAGAAAAAGATAGGGAAGGATGCGTTCAAAAGTGGAATAAAAATATCACTAGATATCACTAAAGAAAAATTTTATTGTTGTGTTTCAGGTTCTCTGAAAACAAGCAAGTATTGAAATTTTCCTTTTCAAAATATTTATCTCTTGTCCATTAGCTTCAAGTCTCAAACAACATCAGTTGATTTTAAAAAATACTTTCACAAATGTAAGAAGGACATTTCTGGAAAACATACTGCTACATTTGTTACTTCCCTTTATTTGCATGTAAAATATCGATGAATTGAACTTACCATCATTTACAAATGTAGAGAACATAGAAAGACTTAAGTCTCAGGAATAGGAGGAAAAATGCCTCCAATTACCTTTAGAGTCAAATAGTTTAGTATTACACACACTGATATCTCCACAATTCTGCATTTTAAATGAAAGCCCCAAATGACTGACCATGTATTCATTTTGGGATAATTTATCATTATGGGATGCTAGCTAATCTCACGTAAGTCTGCAAAGAGCTTTATCACAGAAGAGTGGAGCACCACTGAAAATGTACTTCACATAACAATCCACAGAGACTGAAGAGACCTTTGTGCTCTCTGAGTCTGGCCTCACACTCAGAATCTCGGGTAGGGGCTCATCTAGTATTTGCAGTAACACAATCAGGGGCAAGGAGCTCATAGAAGGGCTTTCTTTATTACAAAGCTCTTCCATATGTTGAATAGAAATATGCCTTTCTACAATCATAGACCATGGGTCCTATTTATAACCTTTGAAGCAACACAAAATAAATTTGATTATTCTCCAAATAAACTCTCTAATTTAGAGTATTAAAACAATTATCACATATACACTATATCTCTTCTTTGGGTTAAATATTAATTCTCAAAATGGCTTGGCCACTCATTCTCAACATGCATTGCAGTTCTACATTTTTCTGAAGGTGAAGCACAGACAATTAGAATGATGGCAAAAAAGAGCCTGATTAGAGATCTAGGAAAGAGTGTGCTTCCTCACTCTTTAGGTCTGAATTCCATACTTTTATCAGTAGAACTAAGGTTGTGTTTACTTACCAGTGAGTACATCCCCTGATGATCTCATATCAAAATCCACCCCCCTCCCGTTCTTTTTAGCACAGGCATTTTATGTCAAGTCTTCCCCTAGCCTCTCCATGTATAATTTCTTTTTGAACATAAATAAAGATGTTTACTCTTTCTAATTATGTTTTACAGAGTTCAGCCTATTGAGATCTAATATGCTAATAGTTAATTCCTTTAGATCTAGGTTTCTATCATTACAATTTTTATAAACATCTTTTCTGTATTTTTATTCAAGTTGTTTTCATTTGGTTATTACTGGCCTTGTTGCAAAAGAATTTGAGTTTGATTATAAGCAATGCAAAAGCATGTTTCAAGTGAAACCACATTGAAGGTAGACTAGTATAATTAATCAGGTAAAGTTAGTACTCAAAGACTTATATCACAGGGCACTTCACAGAATCTACAGTTGTAATGCAAACTTAGCTCTAATCTTCAATCTTGTGGCCATAATAAGAGGTCAAAAGTTAAATATCTGTCTTGGGATTCAATGTCAGTATTATGAAAACTAGAAATAAAGTTCTTCTAGGTTCTGAAACCTAATAGCAAATTTTGCCACAGGACTCACATATCCAAGGGCACATCATTAGAAATCTCCATCAGTTTTTAATCAATCTATTAATAGCCATAATCTGTTCCAATTTTATCAATGTATACTCTTTTTAGGGGTAGAACTTATGTGATATCATTAATTCATAAGAATTTATTGAACATCCAAAAATTAACTAAAAATGGATGGAAGACCTAAATATAAGACCCAAAACTATAAAAGTCCTAGAAAAAACCTTGGAAAAAAGCTTCATGACATTGGATATGATTTCTTGGATGTGACACCAAAATTACAGCCAACAAAGCCAAAAATAGACAAAGGGAACAAATCAAACTTACAACCCTTTTTGTATCAAAGGATACAATCAATAGAGTGAAGAGGTGGCTCTAAAGAACAGGAGAAAATGTTTGCAAATCATATATTTAATAAAGGGTTAATATCCAGAGAATATATAGAACTCCTACAACTCAACAACAAAAAAATCAACTCAATTACAATGTGGGCAAAAACTTTAATAGATATTTATCCAAAGATGATATATAGAGGCCAACCAGCATTTGAAAAGATGTTCAACATTACTAATAATCACAGAATTGCAAATCAAAACTGCAATGAGATATCATCTCAGAGCCATTAGGATGGCTACTATCAAAAAACTAGATAAAATAAATGTTGGTGAGGATGTGGAAATATTGGAACACTTGTTCACTGTTAGTGGGATTAAAATGATACAACTACTATGGAAAATAGCTTGGAAGCTTCTCAAAATATTAAAAATAGTATTATCATATGATCCAGCAATCCCATATGTATGGGATAGCAGATGATATAGATGAGATGTTATATGATCCAGCAAACTAGGAATATATATTCCTAGGTATATACACAAAAGAATTGAAAGCAAGTTATTGAAGAGATATTTGCATACCCATATTCATAGCACTACTATTAACAATAGACAAGAGGTAGAAGGAACTTGTTCATCAAGTGATAAGTAAGTAAACAAAAGGTAGTATACACATACCATAGAATATTATTCAGCCTTAAAAAGAAAGGAAATCTGTCACATGGCACATGATATGACATGGATGAACCTTGAGGTGTTAAGTGAAATAACCTGGTCATACACTTACATGCTCTCACAAACACACACACACACACACACACAGATATTGTGTGATTGAACTTATATGAGGTATCCGAATACCTCATAAATCAAATTCATAGAATCTGAAAGTAAAATGTTACTTACCAGGGGCTGGGGGAGGAAAAAGAGCAGTTGTTTTGTTTAATAAGCATGGAGTCCTAATTTACAATAAAAATTTCTGGCGATTTGTTTCATAGCAATGTGAATATATGTAACACTACTGATTTGGACACTTAAATATGGTTAAGATGGTAAATTTTATGTTGTGTCTTTTTTAACCACAACTAAAAAAAAGGAACTCACTAAGGTAAGCCCACACTCAAAGCTCCACCCTCTGAAAGGAATGTAAAGAATTTTTAGGGATGTTTAAACCGCTAAAACCTGTTTAATTTTTTATTTTTAGAACATTGCAGAAATGTTTCCAAGTATGTTAACCCTCTTTAAAACTGACAGGCAAAAAATAGAGTTCAAAATTAATTTTCTGGCTTTTTTAAAAAATTGAGTTTGATTAAAAACAATTAAAGAGCATCTTTTTCTAGTTAACAAAAGTAATTTTTATGTGCTAATAAATTTTTTAATGCTTTCATTGTAATTAAAAAGAAGAGTATTAATACAGACCTGCTTCTTAACCCAACAGATATATTTTTTAACTAATTTAAGCTTATTTAAAGCCTTAAGTGAAATTATTTTATATATTTCAGGAAGCTGCATTCACACATTTTAATTGGATTTGTCAAAAATAAGATGAGGGGTTGCTGAAGATAGAAGCAATATCAGACTAAATTGGAATGGGGTAGAAAGGTAGACTTGATGGTGGCAGAAACAGTTGTAATAAGAATTAGGGAGGCTGGCACTGGAGATAGTTGAAGTTAGACAAGGGACCACCTCAGTCAGTGTCATGAAAGTCATGAAATCCAGACTGAAAGCAAACAAAGCAGATTTAGGTTAACCGTGGAGACAAGGGCTGCCTGCCTGAAGGCAAAGGCAATCTTTAGGCTACCGGGTTGGTCCTGCTCTAGTTGACTGATCCCTTTTCACATTTCTCCACATCCAATCAAGTGCTGACTCTCCCTTTTATTCATTCAGTCACCAAAGTTTTATTGAGTACTTAGTTTGTACCAGGCACTGTATTAGACCCTGTGGATACAATGGTAAACCCAATAGATTCAGTCCTTCAAGTGGATCACAGTTTTATGAAAGAAGCCAAAAAAATATCATGTGTTTAATGCTGTGAAAAATTAGATACCAAGTACTCTGTGGTACATGAATGACAAAGAATCCATGCTTGGTGGGATGTGGAAGGCTTCCCAGGGAAATTGACCAGTGTAGCCCTGGGAAGATCAAGGATAGTTAAGATTCTCCACTTTTCATCCTAAATTCGAGTGTTTCCTAAGAACCTTCTGAGCTTCTCTGTCTTCAACTTTTCAACATCGGAGTGCCCAGGGGTTCAGTCCTCAGATCCCTTTTTCATCTAGATCTCTTGGTGGCTGATCTCATTCATTCTCAAGAATTTAAATATCACCCAAGTATTGCTATCTCCTAAATTAATATCTCTTTCCCAAACTCCAGACCTGTATATCATATACAGTCCCTTCTGTCCAGTGATCCTGTGCCCCCTACTCTGTTCAAGCTTTCCCATCCTAGTGGAAACAAGTAAAAAAAAATTCCTGGCTACCCTTGTGAGCATCATTTTCTCTCCTCCCCTTTAAGTCACTGCCAAACCACCTAATAGATATTTTTTTCAGGCAGAAAAAAAAATCTATATCCCATGCCCCTACTTTCTACTCAATTATTGTTCTGTTGTCTGGCTCCTGTCATCATCAGGCTGCTAAAATCACTCTCTCAGCGTCATCACGTTGTGCCAAATCCAATAGCCTTTCCCGGAATTCTTAATCTTCTGTTTCCCCTTGGAGAATTGCATGTTACTTTCAGTGATCTTAAGTGTTCTAAACATCTAAAAAATAAATTGCAAAAAATAATTATATTTCACTTCCATTTTGTACACAGAAATATGCCCCAGGAATCATGTAAGAGATCATTCTTTCTTAGTTTCTGTGAAGCACTGCTGTTCTCCTAGCCCTCTGTCCTTCTCTCCTTTGCATCCTTTGCATCCCTCTTGTTTCCTTTGTCATAAATACAGATGTTGCCCAGGCATCTGTTCTTGGCCGCTGTACACTCTTCCTTGAGAATCATATACTCAGGGACTCTACTTCCAGTTCTGGCCTCCATTCCAAATCTCTTGCACACCTTTCTAGCTGCCTTTATATCTCTCTCTGCACATTCCACTGGCATCTCAAAAGTCAAGTATTTTCAAAATGGATTTTATTATCTTTTGCCAAAGCTGTTCTCTCTTTATGTTTCCTAATCTCAGGATTAGCATTGATTCTTTTCACTTACCCATCAGGGGCCATGATTGTCTAGTCTTATACTGCTCACGACCACCACTGCCTCTCCATCCACTCTGCCAACTGCTCTAGTTCTGACCACCATTAGGTCTCTTTACAGTCTATTAGACTGTAAAGTCTTTCTGATCACCCTACTTGTCTCAAGTCTCTCCTTCTGTCAGCTCATTTGACACATTCTTACCCAATCACTCTTCCATAAACATAGGTCTGGTCACAACAATGCAGACTTAAAACCCACTATTGACACTGCATTGAGGACAGATTCAAGTCTATCCACTAGCATTCAAGATCTTCATAACTTGGGCCTTATATACTTATTGAGGAAAAAAATGTGTTTGCTGGTGTCTGAGTGTGGATCGAGAACTTGTATCCTCAAAGCAGCAGGCTGTTTATTGAGCTCCCTCCTACTCTGTAACAGCCTGGATGGGAAAGGAACCTCATGCCTTTCAGGGCAATGGGGCATTTATCCTCACCCTCCTAAGAACTTCCAGTCTTGGTCAGATGCCAGGTTCTAGTTCTCTGGTCTGTTTTGGAGTTTTATGAGAAAACACTAGTGTCCCCACTGGACCTGGCAGGCTAATTGAAAAATATTCAATTTCCTCTTCACCAGAAGATTACCCTCTGAGTGTCCACTTTTACCTGACTTTGGGGTACAAAAAGTCATCCTGTTTTTACATGTGCTTTGGACCATCATCTTTTAAACTTGGTTTGAAAGATGAGCTCTTTGGGGTCTGCAAAGTAAGCATAGGCAGTGATTTCTCAATTGCCCTATGTAACAATTTATTGGCTAGGGCCTCCAATGATCTTTAATGGTTGATGTCTACAACTCTGTGATTTACAAGCTGCAGGCCATCAGCTCTACTATTTCACTATGGTCTCTTTAAACTGTCAAAGTCCTAAAGATAACAACCTTAACACAACTTCCCACTGATATTTCTGTTATCAAAGTATGTGAGGTTTAATGTTTTAAAAAGTCACAGTGTGTACCCACAGCTGTGATTTTCAGGAAGAGTTATAGAGTGTATGTGTGGAAGGGAGAGGTTCAAGGAGAAGGATAGTAAGTAGGTAGAAATTTGGGGAAAAAGAGGATAAAGTTCACTACTTGAGGATCCCTGAAACACTCACCATTGGGAAAACTTTCTGTATCACATATTGGAACACAAGGTCTTAGAGTCCAAGAAAAATCTATTCTAATAAAAAAATGCAAAGAAAAATATAAAAGACAAATAGAGATTTAGATCCCTTTATAACTTAGTCAGGAGTGGATAAATTGAATGGCTAGCAATGGAATCAGTATGCACCAACACTGGCAAAAGTGCTGCAGAGGCCTTTATGGAAGACAGAAGGTGACACACGTTAGGACAATAGGGATAGCAACTCTAGATATCATTCATTTTTTACGACCAACATAGAAAGACAGCCACAGGGAACTGACAAAGCCAACCATTCTCTTGTAATGGTTCCCAGAGAAGGGAGAAGAGAGAAAGGAAAAGATCACCTGATTCATATATTTTTAGTTACCTGCCCTGCAAGCGTCCTGCCTCTCCAGGATAGACGCTCTTGACAGTCTGACATAGATCCTGTCAGCAAATAACTGTTGGTGGTTTTGACCAAGACTCTTTTCCTGAACAAACTTTAGTCAGGGTCCTCTGAGTCTTTTTCTCAACGAGGCATTGACGCAGGCTCCCATCCTTCCTGGGCCTGCATAGCCCAGTGTTAGCACGAATCCTGCTAATTCAGTCTAGTGAGAATACCAGACCCTTGATATCTGAATACCCTTGATATCCAATCAAATGTCTCGTTCCCTACCCTCAACATCTTATCACCCCACTCTACCTTCAGAATCTTGTTAAGTGGGCTTAGCAAGTCCCTACCCTTGATGTCGCCTCTTAGTAATTTTTCATCCACTGAGCCCCCTCACTCTGCCTGTTGGCTATCAATTCTCACTTTTGTTGCTGTGTTTGGAATTGAGCCCAGTTCCACACTGAGTTCCCTCTTCCCCTACTGTAACAGTTCCTGAATAAAATCTGTTCTTACCAAGTTAAACTACTGTCAGGCTCTGCTGCTCTTTCACAGCTCCCACTTCATTGGCATAGCATCCCACAGTGCTTGCAATTTATTTCAGATTTGTAAAGTTCTGAAATATAAATGTCTAATTAGAATTAATTCTGGTTCATTTTCATTTTTAAAACAAAACTATGCCACACAAGTCTATTAAGAGACTGTCACAAAATTGCATGAATGCTTTAAGTTTGGGAAACAGTATTTTGTGTGTGTGGGTAAAATTACAATATTTCCAGAATCTCTTGCCTGGCTTTAGTTCATCTACATACAATAGGTCTTTCCAGAGGGTGGAGGGGAGTAGCCATCTCCCTATGAATACGTAACCACAAGGGCGAGGGAGGGCTTATCGGGACTGGAGAGTCTGTGTGGAGGCTCTTCTTCTGCAGCCTGGTCGCGAGAGACACAGGGGAGCAGAAAGTGGACGACTGCTTGTAAGAAATAAACTTTATTTCTCCCTTTGACTGATTTCGGTTTCAAAGGTATTTGCCCGGGATGTTCCCCCTGGACTTACAGTGTGGCAACAATATAAAACTTCTAAGCCGAACACATTAATCAAAACTTCTGAGCTCCCCTCTATTAAAAGGAGCATCTGAGTGCAGTTTGGCTATTACTGGATTTGGCAGCATGAGGACAGAGAGCGAGAAGGAAAGGCTGGGCAGTTGGATCAGGAAAGAGACTAAATTTTATCCACACAACTTGCATGATGGACTTTACAGCATGAAGAAAATGAATGGTCTCAATATAGGAGGCTTTGTGGCTCCTTTTACATCTGATGCTGGAAAAGCTGCTGCCTCCACATTTTTTACTCCCTTTCTTCAGCATAATGTGAGGTAGAGGGTCAGGGGACACACTTGTGGCCTCTAATGGCCAGATAATGGACCACAATAAAAGTTATGTGTCCCCAGCTGAAGGTGAAGACATATAATGGTTGACAAGATCCATTATCTACGAGAACCTAGAGCAAAAGGAGACAATTATTAAGTCAAAGAAAAAAAATCCATTTTCACTTATTCAAGAAAAAAGATTTTTGCTTATGTGCTGTGCATTTTTCTACAAGCACCACTTTATCCCCAAATAATAATACCTGTAATAACTGCAGCTAATGTTTATTGAGCACTTACAATATGCTAATTACCTTGGTAGAGAACATGAGCTGTGCAGACTCCCCAGTTTCTGCTTCAGCACTTCCTTGGAGGAGGTTGACCCTTCCATGTCTCACTTTTCTTATATGTAGAATAATAGTACCTATATATATCATATGATCACCAAGTATGTTGTACATTAAGTATCCAAGAAATGCCAGGTGTTAATAACGTTGTTGCTATAATATTGTTACTTTTGACATGAATATATAGTAGATAAATTATCTATATCTATCTATCTATCTATCTATCTATCATCTATCATCATGGTCTGCCTGTACTTTAATAGCTCTATTTGAACATAGAAATGTAGAGGATAAAGTGACATATTTAATCTAGAGATCTGTAAGTAGATTTTAAAGGATTCATTGACCTCTTGAAACTGAAAAATATTTTGTATATGGACATTTTGGTAGATGAGAAGGTTCATGGTTTCAACAGATCCTTGAAGAGCCTTTGACCCTTGAAATTCCAAGAATCCCTGATTGACTAAATGTCATGTATCATTTCACCTATCACACGATATACAGTGATTATAAAGCAAACATATTTTAAAATCATGTCATCTCTTTTGAACTGTTTTTTTTTAATTTTTGGTAAATCAAATAGTAGAAAGCAGTAACAGACACATATTCTGTCTGCTGAATGCCAAAACAGGCACAGGCGTGCCATAATACAATTGTCTATTTTTCCTCTCTTTCTTGAGATAAACCTCTCTTTCGAGATAACATTGGAAAAGACAAAACCAATTCAGTCACAAAGGTGGGAAGCCAAGGTTTTGGTGTCTTAGTATTGTTCCTTAGCAATCAATAAATACATATTTAGCCATTTCATTTGGCCTTTTGGGACCCCAGAAATTTGAGTTGAGATTCCCATGAACATAATGGTATCATGATATCAATAACCCCTTTTTTCATAATGCACAGCAAAAAGTATCTACTCCAATCCCCTTTTTCCCTTTTGGATATAACTAATGCCAGCGCAGGGTTAATCCCTGATCAACTGAAGCAGGACTGTTGGAGCTACTAAAACACTTACAATAGATTTGTGGGCCTAGACAAATTCTAAAATTATTGTCATTAAAATAAATAAATAAATATCACTCATTTCCATGGAGAAGAATTACAGCACAATAGTTAAGAACACATACTCTGATACAGACTCTTAAGATTCAGATCCCCACTGTCATTCCTAGCTGTGAAAACATGGACAAATTAGTTTACTTCTCTGTATCAGCTTTCTTACTTGTAAAATGGGGGTATAGATGGTACTTACCTCACAGGATTGTTGTATGAGGATTAAATTTGTTATCATGTATATAAAGCACCGTAACTACAGTGCCTGGAGTATAAGGGGTATAAATATTAGCTATTAATGTATCATTACTATGTAATCCATTTGGGGTGATTAAGAAGAAAATATCTGAATGTTAATCCTTTTTTTAACCTGCTGAATCACTTTTAAATTTAGACAAATCATTAACTCTCTGAGCTCTATTTTTCTTACCTAGGTGAGATCATCCCAAGCCCATAATGCTATGTGAAACCAGGAATGTTTTAGTGCTTTGTAAGTTGTTGGGCCTGGACATATGTCAGGTTTAAGCACAGTGATTCAAATCCATCTATGAATTTTGTGTGTTCTTGGAATTATTTTATGATGAATACTAAGCAACTAGAGAAGCAGAATGCTTCATATAGAACCTAGAAGGGATTCTCATTTACAAATATTTTATATAATGAGACAACATGGCAAGTAGATTTTTCCAAGAGATTTTCTAGTTGAACCTAGTTAAGACTCTTTAGTTTCAAGTGTTCTTAATTTGTTTGTTTTTGTCTGTTTTGTTTGCTTGTGCTTTTGAATGAACCAGAATTTTAGTTCAAGGAAAGAACTTCACTGACTCCACACTTGCAGAAGCTGAAGGGAGGTTATTGAATATTAACGGACTTTTGTTTCACAGTATTTCTTTTTCAAAATTCTAGGCTCGTTTTGTTAGCTTTTAAACATTTTAACCAAATTTTCACTGTGCTATGAAGTGTTGTAAGAGTCAGATGATCCTCACACTGTTTTGATTAGTCTTATATATTATCCTTGTTTTCCAGGAATTGAAGATTTGCAGAATCAATGTGTGTGGATATGTGCTTGCTCAAGCCTTGTCTATTTCTGTCAATCGTCTTAAAGAGCTGGAAGTGCTTTCATAAGCTCACTGAATAACCTTACTCTATTCAGGATCTCTGAGGCCACTAAAAAGAGATTCTGGTAGTTCATACCTCCACTTTGATTATTAGGAAGAGGAATCTAGAAGCTGTCATTTGTGTTCATGCCTCTACCAGTTATCTCTCATTGCATAACCAGCTGCCGTTAACACTTAGTGACTTGAAACAACTGGGCTTTATTATTTCTCAGTCCTCTATGGGCTGACTGGTGAGTCCTCTACTGGAGCTGCCCAGGCTTATGCACATGGTTGCCGTCAGCTGATGCTTCAGCTGGGGCTGAGCTCAGCTGGGATTGCTGGGTGGCTGGGCCTCTCTCTCCATGTGGCCCTTGGTCGCTGGATTCTCCACATGACAGTCCCTTGGCAGTGTTCCAAGAGGGGCAGAATGGAAACTCTGAAGGCCTGGGCTGCTGATCTCACACAGTGGCATTTCCACCCTATTCTATTGGTCAGTGTGTCACAAATAAGGTCAGCTCAAATGCAAACTTTGGGTAAAGAGATTCTACCTCTTTTTTGGAGAAACTGCAAAGAAATTTTAGCCATGTTTAAGCTCCCAAAATGTCTGGGTGCTTATTTTTTAGCAAAGTGTTTCTGTTTGACTGTATTGACAGAAACTTCTGTCAGTAGCATTGGAGAAACCCAGTAATAAGAGCTAGTGAAATTCCAACTCATTGACCATACCCCATTCATTCCCCTCTAGTGTCATCCCATGTTGTTCTACTAGGTACTGGTACCTAAGATTGCTCATCACAAGATGTTGATCCTCATCTTGAGTGTATCTGTGCCTTTTGGGAAAATGGGCATGTCACATTTTCAGGAGTTTAAAGAAAATCAACATCAACATCATTAGTGATGAACAATATTAAGCACTTATTGTGCACAAAAATAATGCTATGTCTGAGGATTTTCAAATGGTACAAGGCATGATTCCTGCATGCAAGCTTAAATTTTTTCTCAACAGAGTAGTCACAACCTAGCAATAAACAACAATACATTTTCAATTATTTAACATACATTTGTTGAATGTCTCCTATATATCTAGGTTTTATAGTGTGAATGCAAACAGAGTCCAGCTGGGACCCTGGTCACATGAGTTAGAGTGTGGTGATGGGAAGCAGAATGTAAACAAGTAAAAAAATTAATATAAGAAAATAAAACATTGATAAAAACAAAGAAAAAAATAATATCACTGTTTTCAGAAGACAAAACAAGATACATGGGAGATGTATATTTTCCTAGGGATTGAGGATCAGGATCTCCTTTAGAGAAAGAGTGAGGTTTGAATTAAGTCTTGAGAAGTGGATGGATGGTCTCTAGGCTGACCAGCAAGGGCTGAGGTCCAGATGGAAGAAGTACATAAATAAAGGGACATGGAACATGGAAATCATAGGAACCACTTGACCTTCAATTTGTTCAGTGTGGCTGAAACCCAGGATTCTGGATGAGATGGAGAAGGAGAGCAAGGAAGTCAGAAAAAAAGGAGGTAATAAGGAATGAACAGAAATGGCCAGGGTGTCAATCATGGAGGACCTTAAATGTCATCCTATAAAGTTCGGATTTTCTCCTATAGGTTATGGGAATCCATTAAAGGACTTTAATCCTGAATAGGGTCCTTAAAAGATCCTGTGAAGGATGAGGGGATCAAGCTAGTATTTTAAGACAATCACTCTGGCCTCAATGTGATGATCCATAGCTTCAGCCCACAAGTATTGGGTGTTTACTAGGTACCAAGGGATATGCCAAGTGCCAGTAATATTATGGCATAGAACTGACCTTAAAACAATACTGAAAGACCAAAGATCAATGTAAAAAATCATCAGGAGATTCAAGTAAAAAGACCTGATTCTGAATTGAATGTGGAAGTCAAGGAAAGGGAAGATCTGGAAATCCCAAGATGTATGAATGGCGGTACCTTGACACATAACTATTGGGCAGTTTAAATAGTAGGCCCTAGCGAATCAAAAAAGAGGTATATTCTTTTATAGATAAGCAAAAGGTACAATTGAAGACATGTAAATCTAAAGGAGATTTTCAGGAGCATCAGCTTATGTTTATGTATTGTCCTCAATTTTCAAAGATGACACTATGAACAAGGCTGCAGACAGGTGTGCACATGTGGGGCACTGGGTCTGACAGAATTATTCTACTGCTTTTCATCCTGCTGTCCTTGGGAAAGCCAGCCATATCTTCCTATGTGTGGTTTAATTGAACTTGACCCTAAGACTTGATGATTCCAATTCCCTGTGGCTCAGTAATTGGGTCCCATGGGTATGGGCAGGTTGCACTGGGCATCCCACAGCTGCTGTTTATGTGGACAGATTAAATTCGAACTTCCGAGTACACTGCCTGCTCTTGACTTGATCTTGACTGTAAAGATATATTTTCAGCTGAATTTCTACATATAAAGCCAACAATAGGAAAGCAATCAATAATGGTTGCTTTCTCCTCTCTGTTGACATGTTCGTATCATCAACTAAAACTATTACACCCTGAGGAGGACCCATTATTATACTCTGGGTATCTCTTTCATCTATTTTTAGCAAAATTCCTAATTCCTTGCACAATTAAATATGATTAGTACTCAGTGTTTAACATTAATCTTACTTCTAGCTTTTCATTTGGTCAATCAGGAAACCTCTATAGAGTTCATATTTTGTGCTCAGCAGCATGTTTTTTAATTCACCCTCTTGGGCATAGGGCCCATTCACATGTTTGAGAATGGGTCTGCTGATGAGAGCTTCTTCAGTCTTGCCTAACCACCTCCCCAGGGTGTATGTCCATGTCCCCATTAGGGTTCTTTCACATAGCTGGAGAACTCAAAGGTGATCTGAGTATAGACTCTTTCTAGAGTTTTATGATATTTCTTCCCCCAATCTTGACATTGTCTCATCCACCCCAATCTGAGTATTTGTTCATAAAAGATTCAGTTTAGTTTTCATAGAAACAATTCTCTGCAGGGTGCAAGCAAAGAGGACCTGCTTGCCAGACTGAGTGCTCGGCGTGCAGTGCAGTAGCTAAGTAACGACCAGGGAAGAGCCCTTCTACAGTATAACCTCTGCGGCTTCGGTCAGGTCACCTCATTCTCAAGCCCCACCTGCTTCACCTGTAAAATGAAAGTTATATTGGCATCTACCTGAATGGGTTCTTCTGACAATCAAGTGAATGATGCACAGAAAATGCTTAAAAATATGTATGGCACATAATAAGCATTTGAAACTTAAAAGGAGTAAAAGTAAAAACTAAAATGAAATAAAAATTAAATGCTATTAGTTACAAAAGTTTGAAATCATGTTATGTCACAATGTATCATCATTACTATTATTATTGTTGTCATTATTATGTGAGTATAGCTAACATTTATTGAACATTAATATATGCCTCTCATATACTTCCATGAAAAATACTTTATTTGCATTATTTCCATTCATAACTTGTCCAAGATCATCCAGCTATTAAGCAGTAGAGTCTAGAGAGAAATCCAATCATTTATTCCATAATTTCTGTTACTTATTAGTTGGTTTGGTTATGCAGTTTCTTTCCAGAAAGGAATTTTTTTCTGAAAAGAATTTTAAATTTGGCTTGCAAGGATACATTAAACCAGTTAGATTATATAAATTAGAAGCAAATTTGTACTACCAATAAAAACTGAGCCCTTTTTAATACCTCTAAATATGAAGTTTCCTGCTTAATGACAATTCCCAAATCTCATGGCCACTAAAGTAAGTTTGTACTAAACATAATATTTTACAAAACACACAAAAAATGTTTGAAATTCACAGGTGTTACATTTTTTTTATCAGGTGTCTAAACTTACTACTGACATATGCCATCATCTATGATGAAGGCAAAAGATTCTATTAATATAAATATCTGTAAGAATGAGGTATAAACTAAATGAAAAATCTAGTTTATCATTGTGCTTATTTTTTCTACCATAGAGATTGAGGGAAAGTTCTTTAGCTATGACTCATACATGATCTATCTGATCTATCAATGACGCGTCTGTTTTATGCCTCTCGTAGATACTACCAGTCTGAGCACTAAATCAATATAGAAATTAAACTGGCAATCCAGAACCCATTGATTTATGAGGTTGCATTTCTGTTTTACATTTCATAATATTTTTGAGCATTCATAAATTAAACATAAAAATCAATTTAAATTAAAAGTTAAGGGGCAGTAGCCCTAAGGTAGATGTTCAATAGCTTATTAGTTTTATGAAATATACAAAAATACTAAACTTTATACTGGTGGTATTATTATTTAATATTTCTTACACACTCACCGGGTACCATTAATTTCTGTTTACTCAAGACCCAATTACCCTGTTTTTGAATTATGTAGGCTGCCCAATTCTATAATTAAACCTTTGGCCATTTATTTCATTCTAAATTTTGCCTCTTCAAGAGAAAAAATATTAGAAGAAAAAATCATGTTAAATTTTGGAAGCTCTATTAAAACTTAGAAACAACTCCCTCATTGGGAAATTATTCATTTTCAATTATTCAGGTTTTAAAAACAACACTGAATAAGAGAATGTGTACAAGACAATGTTGTGAGAAAGACTATGTATCTATAATTATTTTATTTACTTTATATACTCATTCATTTATTCAATATATATTCACTATATTTCCAATATGTACATAGCACTAAGAATAAAGTAGAGAAAAGAAAAAAGGAAAACAGGCATGGGTGAGCCTGCTTTCATGGAGCCTGTGTTTTAATGAGAGAAACAGTAAACAATGAATCATTTAACTGAAATAAAAAAAATACTTCATAGTGCATATTGTATGGTAGCCATTATTCTAAATGTTCTCTGCATGTGAGTTCATGTCATCTTCCTGCCAACTTTATAAAGTGAATACGGCTATTATCTCCATGTTATGGAAACTGAGGCACAGGAAAGTTAAGTAACTTGTCCAACACCAGGCTGTGATGATACCAAGACTTGAAGCCAGAAAGCCAGGAGTCACAGCTCAGCGCTGGGCCCTCAGTTACTCTGCCTGTCTGGTGGGATAAATGTTTGATAGCATGAACTTGCTCCTATGACAAGATCCACATGGTTACAGGACATCAGCAAGGTTTTTCTCAAGGAATTTACAATGGAAGGCGATCTGGAGGCTGCGTGGGAATGAAGAAGGCATGGTTGTGGGGAGGAGAGGGTGTGCTGACTCAGGCAGAAGGACCAGACTGGAAAGCGGCAGCAATGAGAAGAGCAAGGGGCAGTCAACGAACCGAGAGGACTCCAGAGTGGCTGAAGTGTCAGTGGTCGGGGGCGTGGGTCAGTATAGCTGGAGAAAAGCCCAGAAAAATCTCTCTGGTTCTGGCTGCCTCTGATTTCATTATCCACATATTTAGACTCTCTTTACATCAGTGGATCTCGACCTTGGCTGCAATTAGAATCACTGAGGGAGCTTTTACTATACCTCACCCCAGACCAATTGCATCAGAATCTCTTGGGGAGGAACTCAGGCATCAATAGCTGCCCACATCCCGTAAGGTGTTTCCATTGTACAAGCAAGGTTGAGAACCGCTTCGCTGCATGGTCATCAGACCACTGTCTAAATTAGCTGAAGCCTCTAGAACCAAAAATATAAACAATGCTGTTATGATGATCACGTGCCTGTTGTCAATTCCCAGACAAGAGGAAAGACAAGCCAGAGCCTTAGGAGGAAGGAAGACTTTGGTCCAGGGGCCTGCCCTCCCAACAGCGCCCACCACACCGTGGGTCTGAGGGGCATAGGTATGGGGGAAGGGAGGCAATCAGGGCAAGGCCCCCCAGTTGAACCTGCAAGTATGTTCCTTTGGCACCACCGAAAAGAAAAGAATGGGTAAAACAACTTGTCCTGAGGGACAGTCCTGTGGCAGTGGCCGGGTCCCTTGAGGATGTGGGTCTTCACCCTGAATCTTCGGGAAGCCTTTGAAATGGCACCAAATTAAGTTAGTCAGCATCTATCTATAAGAAGTAAACAGATTATGATGCTTTCCCCCAAAAAGAAAATAGTCATGTTCCAACATAGCCCAAAAATAAGGGTATGCTGAAAGTATCTGACTGCAAGAATCTGGATGCTTATATTAAAGCTGAATTCTCTCTCTTGTCCACCTCCCTCCCCCTCCTCTTCCTCCTCTTTCTCCTCCTTCTTCTCTCTTTTTTTCTCTCTACTTGTTTTTTTAGTAGAAGAATAGTCTTAAGCTAAGGGCAGGATTACATATATTTTGTGTGTTTCCTTGAAGAATGATTTAAAGAAGGACAGAAATGGGGGCTATTGAAAAGGCAGTATGGAGGCTGTTTCTATAGACCAGACGAGAGATGACAGTAGCTTGGAGTAGAGTCCAGTGGCCATGAAAGAGGAAGCAGTGGAGAGAGAGAGTGAAGTTTGGCAATAAGCATTAGAGATAGCTAAAGCAAAAGAGGCCATGACAGATACATGGTAAAAGAACATGGACACATGAGAAATACATCATCTTGCAACTAAAATTATTGTTTCTACTTTGCCTCCAAATTATTACCTTTTGCATCCTATTATTCCCTTTTATTACCTATTATTACCTATATTTTATAGTGGGTGATTAATAATGGAATGATGGAATACACATACGATGTACTCCTAATTACGTATAGAGAATAGACTGGACAAAATACTTCCAAATATTGATATTGATTAACTCTGAGTGGGTGATATTGCTAGGTGATTCTAAGAAGAAAATGGTGAACACTTTTTGAGTTATGTTCCAGGCAAATCCTGGCCCCTTTGCTTATATTATCCACTTAATCCTCAGTTTTCAGAGTATGGAAATGTTTCTTGGAGCTGGTAAATTAAAAATAATATTGGCAATTTAAACCAATTTATAGAAAAATACCAAAATTAATATATTATTGAGGTGAATGAAAATCACAAACCAGTTTAAAAATTCAGACATGAACAGTACAACAGTTATAATAATAGTTGCTAGACATTTACTGTATGCCAAACACCATGCTAGGTGTTTTACCAATATTAATGCATTCAATTCTCACAACAGTTAATTAAGTAGTGTAATTATTATAAAAGTGGAAAAGTCTTTCTTAGTTTATTTCCCCATTCTGACTGCAAAGATTCTGAACTTCAGGAATGTAATGCAGAATTTAGTGCTTGAGGGCTAAATAGAGCCCTCCTCCCCATCGTGGGGACATCCAAGGAGTCTGGGTTTTTTCAGAAATGCAAGAACAAACAGCACCACTATCTCTCAACAGTTAGTTTCTTATTTTTACAGAGGAGGTTGAAATCCAGTGTTATCCAAGTGTGGTTAGGTCTGTATAACTAGATTCCAAACATTTTATCCACTGCAATCCAAGGAAAAGCTAATAAACACATTCAATTGTGGAGATGCCTGGAATAACTTCACTGAAAGCAGAACGTAGCCATGTTAAAGTAGTCATTTTCATTACCCACCCTCCAGTTCTCCCACAGTCTCCCACGCATACTAATCGAATCTCCAATGGCTAAAACTCAGTTTCAAAGGTCAAAATATTGAGAAGGAGGAAAAGTGGGTTGTTTATAAAAGGAATGTTTGCTTAATGATACCTAACCTTAAACACCCAGAGATTAAAGTTAAGGAACTCAAATGTTCACCTGCATTTTCAGTATTTTGAGAGCCCAATGTATGCAATTCGTGATAGATGATTAGTACCTAAGAGTCTTGTCATGAATATAAACCCACCTCAAGTATATTTTCACTGCTGTTTGTTGCCAAAGCCTGAGTGATTTGACCAAAATGATTTTGTTCGTTATTTCAGCTAGCAAAAACAAAATTTATATTCCCATAACAGCTGAAGAATGTATGCTCTTACCTCTTGCTCTTGTATATCCAAAATACAGCTTTTTTTGAGACATTAAGAGCTTCAAAGGGATAAAATTGCAATGACCTGTTCTTAAATTAACACATAATTTCAAGTCATTCATCAGCAAGCGAAGGAGCACTTTTCAAACTTTTTAGAACTTTCATTTTTTCTTGACTTAATGCCAGAGCCTACAAAGAAGAAAAGGAATTAAGTTTTCTTCTTTCTTATTGTCTTTGCTTTTTAAGATTAAATGTGTGCAAACCCCTGATCAGACTATTCAGGCACCCAACCTCTCCACAATATGGGAAGATTGTGTTGAGCAACGCTGAAGCAATGATTACTGCTTCAAAGCAGAAAGAATGAGCCTGTATGAAATTTAATTTAAGAATCCAAAATAATGTATATGTGTGTCTAAGATTTTAAAGTGGGATTGTGTGGTATTTGAAGTAAGACTTATTCCATAGAAAGCCTGATGTATTAAAATGTAACTGCTTTACTAGGGCATAAGCTAGGGTAGAGAGGAAGTGTCCTTAACAGAATATTTGAACAGATGGATTTCTGTGGGAAGTTTAATACATTTTGAAATATATCAGAAAAACTCTGGGAAAAGAACTTCATCAAAAATCCATGGGCATCGCCTTGTTAGAGCTCTGTGCTCCTGATAGATCAAGGTGGAAAATAAATTGGTCAAGCAACGTTTTCTTTACCACTAGACAATACTGAACTTTCATCTCTGAACAAACACATAATTCATTTCATAATTTCCCCTCATATATCAGTTTCTATTTACTCTCTAGGGCTATTAAAATTAGAGACTATGTATCATTCTCTTTTAGTGCACCTAGAAACCCTGGCAATCGGAGTTATCCTACCACCATTTAATTTAAGCAAAAACTAGTTGGCTAACCAAATAAGACCGTCCCATTGGGTATATAGCAATTAACTGGTGGTTGGTGTCTGTGAGTCATGTGTTTGTAATTAGTTGGCCCTAGAAATTTGGAGATAAGGGGAAAAGGAGCTAGAGATTATCTAGTCCAACCTCCTCACTTTGGGTTAGGGAAATGAGGCCAAACGAAGCTAAGTGACTTGCTGTGACAGGCAGAAAGCCAAGACATCTCAGCTCCCTGGTGTGCGCATCCTGCCTGATCCCCAGGACTGTGAGTATGACGGAGCTTACTTTCATGAGCGGGCTGTATCAGGTGGTTCCCTTGGTTTTAAAATAGATTATCTGGATGGATGTGACCTAATCGCATAAATCCTTTAAAAGCAGAGAGTTTTCTTTGACTGATTGCAAAAAGAGAAGTCAGGGGTTTGAAGGAGAAGAAGCATTCAAGGAGCTGTTCCAGGCTTGAAAGGGGAAGGAGCCATGGGGTAAGGGATGTGAGGCGCCTCTAGAAGCCTGACAGTCTGCAAACAGACAGGAACCTCAATCTGACAGCTAAAAGGAAAGGGATTCTGCCTACAAAGCTTGGAAGAGACCCCCAAGTCCCAGAGGAGAACTGTCACCCTGGCTGACACCTTGATTTCAACCGAGTGAGACCTTGAGTGAAGAATCCAGTCCCACCATGCCCAGACTTCTGCCTTACAAAACTGGGAGCTAATAAAGAGGTGGTGTTTTCAACTGCTAGGTCTGTGATATTTTGTTACCCCACAATAGAAAACCAATGTATTTGTCCAAGATCCTATTGTCAATGAGTGACAGCCCTGGGCTTCCTGAGGCTAGGACAAAGTCTTTGAGCTCCTGCTAGACACAGAGATGATCACTAGAGACAGTGGTTTAAAAATAAATTTGATCAACCAGTGCCAAGGTATATATAATCAAGGTATAGCTGCCCCTTGGATCAGAGATGACCAAATTACTATTTCCTAATCACTAGAAGGATGTGGAATAGAGATCTGTAGTTGATCAAACATTAATTCTGAATAAAAGAAAACTGCTTTGGAGGAAAAGGAATGTCTCTTCCATCAATTACATGGCTAGATGGCAAAAAGGAAGCTAGTCCAACATTTCAGCCCTCTCAAGTCTGGTGGTATTAGCTAGAAGGTAAGAACGGGTGTCTAGTGATCAGAATATAAACTTTGGACAGAATCTTTTAAAAGCATCATCACCCTATTAAGACTTAGGGAAGTGCAAAATTTCCCATTCCATTGTATGCAATTACTCTGGATGAAAAAGTTATGATATTTCAAATTCAAAATAAACCCAAGGCCTTTAGCCCTTCAGCCACTTGGAGAAAGTCCTCTCACTTTCCCTCTTCCCA
Organism: Smutsia gigantea; assembly: GCA_032199065.1. Taxonomy (NCBI): domain Eukaryota; kingdom Metazoa; phylum Chordata; class Mammalia; order Pholidota; family Manidae; genus Smutsia; species Smutsia gigantea. Next base: position 83,810 of record JAVSCE010021015.1, read on the forward strand.
AAACAAATTGGAAATTACTTGCTCAAAGGAAAAAAGGACTCACCCAGTACTTGTGTCTTCCTCAGTGTATATGAGGCCTGGAGTCATGTACACATTGATTTCCAGTATTAATTAGTAACAATCTCCATACATCAGACAGTGTGAAAAATCATGTAATCCACATGCATTCTAACCACTGTGACTGCCGATGAGGGAAATAGTGGCTTTTTCTTTCCTGTGATGTGCCATCTCTATTAGACTTTGTAAACTGCAGCAGTTGAAATCTTTAACCAGCCATTACTAATAAGCATATGTTAATTGTAGCAGAGATCATAAGCAGGTCAATTAGGAGGCAAAGACTGGAACCGAAGGAAACATTCAGCTGGAGGGAAAATCCAGGGCAGGTGTCGGCCAGCCTGGTCTGCCCTGGCGGGAGCTCTAAGCATCCTGGGTAGGAGCTCATTTAATGTTTTGATTTGCTGAATTTGCATTTCAAATTTTCATTCCTAACAGACAATATAGTCAGTCTTTGTTAATGAGGACTCTGATTACATGTGCCATTATAATTGGGAATTAGCAGACCAGCCTCGTTTTGGAGATTAAACCCAAAGCAAATTGGATTAAATACAGTGTGACTGAAACCTCCTCTGTCTCTCTTTTTGTATTTTTGTCCTGAGTCAAAGGTGAGAAAAAAATCCATTTGTTCCAGGCATATGGCTCATAACTTTATTATCATTTTTAGAGCTCTGATTATACTTTAAAAGAGAGTCTTTTTTGGTGGGGCTAAGCTATAGTTTTTAAAGCACGCATTTATTAAATTTCCCTCCATAAACTGAACAGATTTGTGAGATCATTAAATATTCAGATTTAATTATAGAATACATACACATAGAGTCCTCGATTTGTTATATTTTTATATAACATGTTATAACTAAAAAAGCAATGGAGGAGCAATGCTTCCAAGTGAACTTCAGGTAAAATTACACTATTTCACAACAGTATTATCTAAAATCATTGCATTGTAATCTAACAAGTCTGTGAAATTTGTTCCATTAGATTTTGCCATATTACCTTAAAAACAAAAATGAAATAAGAAATTTTATATTAATGTTGTCAATTCACTGCAATGCATTCTATCCTGACAATTACAAAGCAATTTTTATATTTTACACTGTAGGTATCATGACCCTTAAAAGCCATATAGCTCAGGGATATGTGGTCTTTCTTTATTCTCTGGGGTCATTTAATATTGTAATCCAGTTACACTCCAACATTTTCATTATTAAGCTTAAGACCAATTCTTCAAAAACTACCACTAATCCCAAGTTATTGGAAAATCATGCTTATTAATTCCCATGAGATTCAGTTAGATGTTTGTTTGGCTATAGGCCACCTTAATTACACAACAAAAGAAAATCTTCACAAGATGAAGATGAACTCATGTATATTTTGAGTGAATATTGGTCTTCGAAGCCACACAAATCAGGGTAGACCTGGACATGACCGTCAGTTATGTTTTTTCTGCCATATAAGGTTCATGGGTGGGGAAATGGAAAAAAAGGAACCTTTTACACAGGGATATGGTGTTTCCCCCATCGCACTGTATTTACAGAAGAAAGTAATCTTGGTGGAAAGTAGCTATGCAAATAAAAGTTAAGGTACCATTAACATGTCCTTCCCATCCAATGGGAAGAAGAGAATGTGGCAGAGTTTTCTAGGAATGTGAATTTGATTGAAGGAGGATTAGTTATGGCTTCTTCGGGAAGGCTTGATGATTCTTTGATGACTCAGTTTGATGTGTGTCACCTAGGCCAGTGTCTGATTTGATGAGATGGGGAAAGTAGCCGACGTTGCTGAGATACAGGTGTGCCTTGAGCATAGATGGGCTCCTTTGCCTGTGCACATGATATTCTGGATGGAAAATGACTTGTGTCAGTTAAACTAATAGAGAACTGCAATTTTAAACTACATATGAGTTTCCATTTTGTACAGAGAATATAATGTACTCAGTACTAGATTATCCCAAATATGATATTATAATTTGAACTTTTTTAATTGAAATATTATTGATATACAATCTTATATTGACTTCAAGTATACAACACAGTTGTTCAACAGTGATATTAAATCCTCACCCTGACTAGTGCAGTTACTCTCTGTCAACATAGGAAGATGTTACAGAATCATTGGCTATATTCTCCACGCTGTACTACCATCCCTATGACCAATATATTATGATTGAGAATTTTTGTGCCCCTTTATCCCCCTCACCCTCCCCACCCATCCCCCTCACCCTCCCCACCCATCCACCTCAACCCTTGCCCCACGGTAACCACCAGTCACTTCTCAGTGTGTATGTGAACTGCATTCTTTTTTAACACCAATCCCTGACACCTGAATGAATGAAAACTCTTACAGTGTTTTGGAGTTATCATAACAGAAATAAATTATCACTGTCAAAACTTATTGCTACTGATGAATACAGAGTTCCCTTTGTCAGGTAACAAAGAAAGAAGGCTGTTTTAGTAATGTATCTATTTTAAAATTACTGGTTTTATATATTCATTTAATCATATTCTAAAGTATTTTGGTTAGGTTTTAATTATAGTTAACACTAGTAAGAATAACAACTTACTAGGATCTAAGAGAGTCAATTTTTTTAAGGTTTGATGGTAACAAAATAGGACAATTTGCCTCCCACTGTCCTCAATAAATTCTCTGAAGTAATGGTATGAGATATTTGGATAATGATACTGATTTTAGATCTTGGTAATTCTTTTTTTTCAGAAATAATTTTTTAATTGTGCTATAATTGACACATACCATCATACAATTTTTAGATGTACAACATAATGATTTGATATTTGCATATATTGTGAAATAACACCACAGTAAATCTAGTTAACATTTGTCACCCACAGAGTTATAATTATTTTTCTTGTGATGAGAACTTTTAAGATCTACACTTTCAGCAACTTTCAAATACGCAAAGTAGAATTACTAAATATAGTCATCATGCTGTACATTTCCCCCCTCCCCCAGGATTTATTTCATAAGCCCCTTTACCAATTTCACCCACTTCCTACCCCCTGCCTCTGGTTACCACTAATCTTTTCTCTGAATCTATGAGTCTGGTTTTTGTCTTTGAGATTCCGTATGTGAGTGTAGTCATACAATATTTTGTTTGCTCAAGTATGTAGATGAGCGGAGCCTGACTGGTTAGTTGTTTCAGTTGTTGCCCTTTTCAGGTCTAGACTTTCTATTCATTTCTTGCACCTTTTCGATATTCCCCATTTGATAAACCATCCTAATACTTGCCTTTAGTTCTTTAGACATAGTTTCCTTTAATTCCTTAAAGACATTTAAAATAGAAGATCTCAAGTCTTTATTTAAGGCTTTATTCAAATTTTAATGTTTGGCCTTCCTCAGGGACAGTTTCAATTGACTATGTTTTTCTGGCACATGGACCATAGTTTCTTGTTTATTTGCATGTTTTGTAAGTTTTTGTTGAATGCTAGGCATTTTGAATAATAAATTTGACAACTCTAGAAATGAGATTCCTATTCTTCCCATGGCTTTCTGTTGTTGCTGTTTATTGTTGTGATTGTTATGATTGTTGTTTTTGCTGTTGTTTGTTTAGTGATTCTTCTGGATTAATTCTGTGAAGCTGATTTTCTGTCACATTCTGGTCACTGAAATCTCTGATTGGACAGATACATCCTTAAGAGTCTATGACCATATGGCTTTTAACCTCTGCTGAGGGGATTCTATGTGTGTTTAAAAGTTGCCTTGTCCTTTAATTTCTCTGCTGTGGAGACTTGAGTTCAGAAGTGAGAGTTTAGGGCATTATCAGGTCTTCCCTTGGTCTGCACACAACCCGGGACACGTGTGGAACCTTACCCATATATGTAGCCTTCTAGATTCCCAGCACAATGTCAGAACTTTTCTAATCATTCTATGCACACCTCATTTCCCAGCTTTTCCTTTTTTTTTTTTGAGCCACCTTGTTTCAGATTTTTTTCTTTTTTCTTTTTTGCTATTATTAATATACAATTACATGAGCAACATTATGGTTACAAGACTCCCCCTATTATCAAGTCCCCACCACATACCCCCATTGCAGTCACTGTCCATCAGTGTAGAAGGATGTTATAGAATCACTACTTGTCTTCTCTGTGTTATACTGCCTTCCCCGTATCCCCCTACCCAACCCCCACCCCCACTACTTTATGTGCGCTAATTGTAATAGCCCTTCTTCCCCCTTATCCCTCCCTCCCCACCCATCCTCCCCAGTCCCTTTCCCTTTGGTAACTGTTAGTCCATTCTTGGATTCTGTGAGTCTGCTGCTGTTTTCTTCCTTCAGTTTTTTCTTTGTTCTTATACTCCACATATGAGTGAAATCATTTGGTACTTGTCTTTCTCTGCTTGGCTTATTTCACTGAGCATAATACCCTCTAGCTCCATCCATGTTGTTGCAAATGGTAGAATTTGCTTTCTTCTTATGGCTGAATAATATTCCATTGTGTATATATACCACATCTTCTTTATCCATTCATCTACTGATGGACACTTAGGTTGCTTCCATTTCTTGGCTATTGTAAATAGTGCTGGGATAAACATAGGGGTGCACATATCTTTTTCAAACTGGGTTGCTGCATTCTTAGGGTAAATTCCTAGGAGTGGAATTCCTGGTCAAATGGTATTTCTATTTTGAGTTTTTTGAGGAACCTCCATATTGCTTTCCACAATGGTTGCACCAATTTACATTCCCACCAGCAGTGTAGGAGGGTTGCCCTTTCTCCACCTCCTCACCAACATTTGTTGTTGTTTGTCTTTTGGATGGCAGCCATCCTTACTGGTGTGAGGTGATATCTCATTGTGGTTTTAATTTACATTTCTCTGATGACTAGTGATGTGGAGCATCTTTTCATGTGCCTGTTGGCCATCTGAATTTCTTCTTTGGAGAAGTGTCTGTTCAGCTCCTCTGCCCATTTTTTAATTGGCTTATTTGCTTTTTGTCTGTTGAGGTGTGTGAGCTCTTTATATAATTTGGATGTCAACCCCTTATCAGATATGTCATTTATGAATATATTCTCCCATACTATAGGATATCTTTTTCTTCTACTGATGGTATCCCTTGCTGTACAGAAGCTTTTTAGTTTGATATAGTCCTATTCATTCATTTTTGCTTTTGTTTCCCTTGACTGGGGAGACATATTCATGAAGAAGTTGCTCATGTATATGTCCAAGAGATTTTTGCCTATGTTTTTTTCTTAGAGTTTTATGGTTTCATGACTTACATTCAGGTCTTTGATCCATTTTGAGTTTACTTTTGTGTATGGGGTTAGACAGTAATCCAGTTTCATTCTCTTACATGTAGCTGTCCAGTTTTGCCAATACCAGCTGTTGAAGCGGCTCTCATCTCCCCATTGTATATCCATGGCTCCTTTATCATATATTAATTGACCATATATGCTTGGGTTTATATCTGGGCTCTCTAGTCTGTTCCACTGGTCTATGGGTCTGTTCTTGTTCCAGTACCAAATTGTCTTGATTACTGTAGCTTTGTAGTAGAGCTTGAAGTCAGGGAGTCTAATCCCCTCTGCTTTAGTCTTCCTTCTCAGGATTGCTTTGGTTATTCGGGGCCTTTTGTGGTTCCATATGAATTTTAGAACTATTTGCTGTAGTTCATTGAAGAATGCTGTTGGTATTTTGATAGGGATGGCATTGAATCTGTAGATTGCTTTAGGCATGATGGCCATTTTGACAATATTAATTCTTCCTAGCGAAGGGTATGGGATGAATTTCCATTTATTAGTGTCCTCTTTAATTTCTCTTAAGAGTGTCTTGTAGTTTTCAGGGTATAGGTCTTTCACTTTCTTGGTTAGGTTTATTCCTAGGTATTTTATTTGTTTGGATGCAGTTGTGAATGGAATTGTTTTCCTGATTTCTCTTTCTGCTAGTTCATTGTTAGTGTGTAGGCATGCAACAGATTTCTGGGTATTAATTCTGTATCCTGCAACTTTGCTGAATTCAGATATTAGATCTAGTAGTTTTGGAGTGGATTCTTTAGGGTTTTTTATGTACAATACCATATGATCTGCAAACAAGGAAAGTTTGAGTTCTTCCTTGCCAATCTGGATGCCTTTTATTTCTTTGTGTTGTCTGATTGCTGTGGCTAGGACCTCCAGTACTATGTTGAATAAAAGTGGGGAGTGTGGGCATCCTTGTCTTGTTCCTGATCTTAAAGGAAAAGCTTTCAGCTTCTCGCTGTTAAGTATAATGTTGGCTGTGGGTTTGTCATATATGGCCTTTATTATGTTGAGGTACTTGCCCTCTATACCCATTTTGTTGAGAGTTTTTATCAAGATCTTGGTAATTCTGTCCAGTCAATCTAGTAAATATAAGTTTAGCATGCATGAGGATTATTAGTTACCTTTTTATGTTTGATATTTTGATATTTATTTTATTTTAAAAAATATTTTTCTAGTGTTTATAAAGAAAAAAATGCTCATGCCAAAAAGTAAATTCAAAAACTGAAAATATCAACTCTAATACCGAAAATTCCACATCCTTGAGTTATTTCCAAAGTAACTAAAGGTTATTTTCATGGTGTTGCTTAACATTGGGTTGAACAATTTTTTAGGCACCTCTCTCTATACATATATACATGTCGATATTTATTTATAATATTTTACCAAGAGTGAATCAAAGAATATATGTTTTTTCTTTCTCACTTGCTTTTTTATCATAATATTTCACCTATGTCAAAAATGAATGTCTAAAATTTAAAAGTACGTGGGCAATACTTCTCAAACTGAAGGCTGTGACCTACTAGTGAGTCATGAAATGCATTTGGTGAAATTCATCTAGCAATTTATGAATGATACAGGATAGACTGGGCTGGAATGGCATGGGAAATATGAGAGTCTGTTGCATAGGTAAGGGTAAGAGATTTTTTTTTCATGAGCTTTGTCTCAATTGTGTGCTCACTTAGTGCAAGCATACACTGTCACAAAGTCAAGTATTTTCTGAGTTTGGTGGGTCCTAGTAAGTCATTGAATTCCTAAGGGTGGTCTTGAGGGCTATCAGTAGAACAAAAAAGTGATTAGCCTAACCATTTTTAATCGCCACAAATTATCACATTGTATAAATACACTATAATTTACTTTACCAACCCATAATTGATAAGCATTTGCTTTCCAGATTTTTTTGGTATTATAAATAATCCTGTATGTACAACATTTTCAATATATTGAAATTACTATTCTTACCATATCTTTGCACATGTGAAAGACAAAAACATATTTCATTTTTACTTGCTTTTCCTTGATTATAATGGGGCTGAACACCCAGTCATGTTTAATAGATCTCTGTTATTTCTTCATTTGAGAAGTGCCTATTCTATGTGTGTTGCCCATTTTTCTATTAGAGTACATAGCTTTTTTATACTGATCAGTATTTTCTATTTTGGATGACTTGAGAAGATTGGTATATTCAAATATACAACACAGTGGCTCAACAGTTTCCCATATTATTAAATCCCAACCCCTACAAGTGCAGTTACTCTCTGTCAACATAGGAAGATGTTTCAAAATCATTGGCTATATTCTCATGCTGTACTACCATCCCCATGACCAACTTATATTATGGCTGAGAATATTTGTGCCCCTTAACCTCCTCATCCTCCTCACTCACCAAGTAAAAAATATATTTATAAATTGGAATTGTAAAATATACTAAAATAAATGGAATTATATTGCTCCTAGTGCTTAACAAAAGACCTAAATATTACAGAAGTGTTGTAAGTAGGGCTCTTGCCAAGACTATCTTAGAAAATGGAAGATTCATACACTTATTTGTATGTAATTATTTGCTCTAGAAGTGACTGATACTGTGTCTAGTCATTTTGTTTAAACTGTCTGGTTAACAAAATTTTTGTTCTTAATATAAGGTACTGCCAAAGAAAATTCATCCCAAATTTGGTCGTTGAAGTCTTAAGAATAATGGAGCTTAACCATACAGTGTTAAAGAAAAGGTTATACAATTGTAGACTGTTACACAATTATTACATACAACTTGATTAAAACAAAATAACCAGGTTTGCACGTATCAGCCCATTATGCTTAACAATGAAGCACAGTTCTTCATCCCCAATTAAAAAGCAGTCTCATCTTAGTCAAATGCATTACTTACCAGATGTGCCTAATACATTGTCCAGTCAATTTAATTTTTTATGTATCCATAACAATTGGGTAGTCATCAGAAATAGCAGAGAGATAGAGAAAAGAGAGCAAGAAGTCTACTAGTAGTGAATTGGGTACTGGGGAGGCACAAAAATCTTTAAAGACCCTAGGTCACCATTAATGCTAGAGAAACAGAGTAATAAATGAAGTGTCTTCCAGCATTTTTTGAGCAATACTTTTTTCTACTTCACAAAAGTGGTATATTACTCTTCAGGGACTCAACTATGCCTCCTATTATTTCTCAAACTGGGAGATAATTTTATAGGGTATAACATAGTGCTGCTAATATTAAGTTTTGTTACTGTTACTACTATTAAGAATATTAGGAGATTATTTTTGTATTTAAAGTATTTTCACATAAATTTTCTCATTGTTAAATGGTCAGTGGCTTAAGCTTTTATGTCTTTTTGAAGCATTTAGAGGCACTTGGGAAAAGAACTTAATCAGTAAATATATTGACATATTTTGTAGTAATTTACAGTTTATAAGGGGCCTTCACTCATTTGATTTTCTTTCTTTCTCATAAGGTCTCTCTGTTAGGCTCTGTAAACCTGTATTTTTATGAAGAAATAAATGATGGCTTAGAAAGGTTAGTTTTCTGCACAGAGCTGCAACTGGTACAATAAGTGATAGATTTGGTGCTCTTCATTCATTCATTCATTCATTCATTCATTCATTCAGTACTCTTGAGGGCCTATGATAGGTCCATCACTCTGTTAACTGGTAAGGACCATATTAAAACAGAAAAGCATGGTCAATTCTCTTTAAGGAATTCATAGTTTAGCAGAAGCATTCAGAATGACATTGCATAACTGTAATGCATTGTCTTCTGTGGTAACACTGAGATGAAAATTCTGTGGTAACCCAAAGAAAGGAATGATTGCATACCTGGGGTAGGATGGAGACAACCAGAAGGGTTATAGTGCTCAGAGTGTCCCTGATGCCCCCAAGATGGGCCACAGGCTATCTTGGAACAAGTTCCAGGAAGAGAAAGCCTGCAACTGTTCTGATGAAGCAGGCTGAAAGCAGTTGGTATTATTCCATATTCCCTGTCACCATCTTGAAACATACAAAAAAGGATATTATCATTCTGAGGAAAGGTCATTGCCTTAACACTAAACCTAAAATATATTCTCACACTATGTGAGATAAACTCATTAAATTTTTTTAATTGATATTTTAAACAGGTGTTTTTCTAATCACATAACAAGACTCACTGGAAAAAGTTTAGAATTTACAGAAATTTTAAAGAGGCAATCAAAAGCATACAGTCCTGCCATTGATACACTATTGCTTTCTTCCTATATGAATTATTTCATAAATAAGGCTATTCTATACATATAATTTGTATCTTGATTTTTTAATAGTGACGTTGTAAATTAGAGGCTTTCATAATATTTAATCTAATGTGCCATGATTTGACTACTGTTGAACAGTTCTCTGGTTTGTAGATTTTCCTGATTATAAATGATGCTGTTTCTAAGATCCTCTTGCATTATTTTTTTTCAGTATTTTTCTTATTTAGTTAGAGTATTATCTCCTAAAATACATTTCCAGAAACAGAATTGTTAGGTCAAAAGTATAGGCAATTAAAAGATATCTGATAACATGCTACCAAATTTGTCCTGTAGAAAGATTTTACCAGCTCATAGTTCCACCAGCAAAAGACATTCTCATTAAATAATTGCTAATAGGATAGTTATAAATTGTATCTATGAGATATTTTAATTTCCCTTATATGCTTTAAAATGTTACTTATTTATAGTCTTGTGAATTTTATCTTCGTGTTTTTTTTCCCATTGACTTGTTGGAGTCTGAGCATTTTTTGGCCATCTTGTATATCATCACATATTAGGAGTATTAATCCTTTGTAGTATATGCTATCAATACTTTTCTCATTTTATTTTTACTTCAATAGTTTAATCTGTACATATTTTTCCTTGTGATTTTTTCCACTTTCTCCAGTTATTTTAACCATTTTTTCCAGTTTGTTTCTTTAATCAGAGCTCAGAAAGTCATGAAGGATCTCTAAGCCATAGAACCAAATACTCTAAATGTCTCCCGTGTCAATAGTATGGCTGCAGAGGGGGTTGCTATGCAATTTATTGCTTCTAAACAGGAGAATACACTGGTCAGCAGTCAAAATTATATGCTGTGGATTAGAGGACCTATGTCTTCAAGGAGGGCAGGTATTTTAAATGATTTTAAATAAATGAACATACCTGACTTTTCCCATTTCTTTTGTAAGGTACAGAAAATATTGTGCCTTTTTAAAAATCCTCCCAAATAAGATCAGAGTCTTTAAAAAACTCCTTACAATAGATACTACTTTTTCATTGACTAGAGTTATATAAATTAAAATCATTGAGCAGCATACACTGTGGGCTAGACAGACTATTCTTTGGATTAATAACCTAACAATGCGTTCATCTGAACAGTGTTGAAAGAGCTAGCTTAATACCACTTATCTTTCCTGAGTAGAAACACCAGGCATTGCCTGTATTGTAAGTTGTCCACCCACTTTACCTCATCCCTTGGGTTTTTCCAAACAAGTTATAACAGAAAATATGTTGTTGGCTTGTCAATGTCTTTGCTTTCTCTGATTGCCTTTTAGAGTGACATGTTGGCAGTTTTTCAGTTTTCAGTCCCCAGTAAGCCAGAACAGAAATGAATCCAAACTTTCAACAGACTTCAATTGACCTCTGTGATACTAGCTGCCATGAGAGGTCCTTTTCTTGGCTAAACAAATGTAGGGCACTAATTCATAGAACCATGATAAGAAAGATCGAAGTTTTAGAATTTGACAATTTTGCTCTTGTACCCCGGTGAGCAAAATGGAGCACAACTGACTGAATGCATCAAGTACCTTATATGAGTTGGGTTAGCAACTGTACAATGAAAAGGTGTTCTGCTTAAATGATTGATATCAATTGAGAGGGAGCTCAATTTCTTCAACATTTTTCTTCTGTAACTTAGGTATAGAAGGCTCACTCAACAAATTTATAGATGTCACAATGTCTCATGCATCTATCTGATGACAGCTTCAGAATCTAAAAAGATCTCAACAGACTGCAGCAGTGGTCCAAAATCTAACAAGATAAAATTTTAAAGGAGTGAATATAAGAATCTGCAATGAGGATCTGTAACACCTCAACTATAGATGTGGGATACAAGAAAAAGTGTGGCAGCTAAAGATTCAACCGTGGCTTGACAGCCAGTCTTATTTGCCTTATGTAAGGACAACATCTCATTCTGAGATAAGGTGTCAAAGAACTCCCTTGGAATTTTAGAAAAAGTTTCGTCTCCACTTACAGGAGTCAAGCATTAGAAAGTAATAAGATGACAATGATTTTTAAGATAACAATTACACTAAGGCTTTCCATTCTAGAGCCCTCCTTTAAGAGAGGCCGGGCAGACTGGAGCTGGAAGAGAGTAAACAGGAAGTAATTGGGCTTAAAGTGAAGTCCATAAAGAAATGGGTGAGGAGGCTTGGACGTTGTCTTCTCCAATGTGGGGCAGTTTCTCAGTTGTGCTTTGTTTTACAAAGCTTTGAAACTTTTCAGGTACCTGTTGGCCATTTATATGTCTTTTTTGGAAAAATGTCTATATAGGTCCTTCGCCCATTTTTCAATTGGGTCCTTTGTTTTTTGGCTTCCAAGCTGTATGAGTTCCTTGTATATTTTGGATATTTACCTCTTATCTGATATGTGGCTTACAAATATTTCCTCCCATTCTATAGGCTGCCTTTCCATGTGGTTGATGTTTCCTTTGCTGTGCAGAAGGTTTTAGTTTGATGTAGTTCCCTTTGCTTATTTTTATTTTGTTCTTTTTGCTTTTGGTGTCAATTTTTTTTTAAAAATCACTGCCAAGACCAGTGTTAAGGAGCCTGACCCTGATGTTTTCTTCTGGGAGTCTGATGGTTACAGGTCTTTCATTCAAGTCTTTAGTCCATTTTTGGCTGATTTGTGTTTATAGTGTAAGACAGGGAGTTGATTTTTGTGTATGGTGTAAGGGTTTTATCATTCTTTTGCACGTGGCTATCCAGTTTTCCCATTTTGTTAAAAAGACTATTCTTTCCTCCACTGTACAGCCTAGAGCAGAACTTAAATGTTCTCATTAAATAAATCAATAATAAAAGTGAGGTGATGGACATGTTAATTAAGTCGATGGGGGAATCCTTTTACAGTGTCTATGTATATTAAATCATTATGCTGTACACTTGAAATATCTTATGATTTTGTCACTTATACCTCAATTAAGCTGGAAAGAAGTAGAAACTTCTGAAGAATACTGGCCAGATATTTTGTAGAATGTCCCTCAATTTAAGCTTACCTGAAGTTTCCTCCTGATTAAACCTAAGTTATGCATTTTTAGCAAGAATCCTACAGAAGTGGCCTTCTCAGTGCATCCTATTAGGAGGTACATGATATTAATATGCCTTCTTGCTTGTGAGGTTAAGTTCAATCACCTGTTAAAGGTGGTATCTGCCAAATCTGTCCACTGTAAAGTTACTACTTTTCCACTTGCAATTAGTAAGTATCTTGTGTAGAGATATATTGAGAGTATGTAATATAGCTTTTCATCATACTTTCACCAAATAATCTTAGCATCTATTAGTGCTTCCTGCTTGCAACAATTATTATGATATATCTATCAAATTTCTATAATGATCTATTTGCATCATTCCTTTCACATTTATTTTTTCCATCTGCATAATTCCTTCCACATTTATTAATTAAAATCCTACTGTAAGGAAGAGCTTGGCTTCTCCCCTACTTAATTATTGGTTCAATTATTTTTGTAGCGGTAGAGACCTCATGGATTCTTATTTTATTCTGAGTTATAGTGATTTTTCCCTGGATTTGACTACAGGAATTACTTCAGATTGGTTCCAGCGTCGTTTCAACATCTTCTCAAAATATGCTCATCATTTTTTGAGCACTTGCTTAATTTCTGGCACCACAAAACATTCTTGTCTTATCTAGTATTTTTCTTGTCCTAGTCATAGAATCAGCCCTTTCTATAAGGAATCCCAGTTCCTTTCATTAGAAAATGACATTTAAAACCCAAGGTCTGAGCGCTAGGTGTGTTCCTTGCTAAAGAGACATTATTTATTCTAGACCCTCCTAACAGAAAGAATTAGGAAATACAAGTATGTATATCCCCCCTACATATATCAATTTCTGTATCTATCTGCAAAATTTTTTCAAAAGCCTGAGTTCCTACTGATACTTCTGTTTCCAGTCCAATTCCACAGGACTGACTTAACCTTGTCCCTTCCCTTATTTGTAACTCCATCTCTGACAATAAGAAACCTAGCTTTATAGCCACAATACATGTAAACATTTATTTAATTCCAGATTACACATAGTTTCATAATCACTACTCATACTCATGTAAAAAACAAATTTAATAAGTAGTATATAATATTTGCATGCAGTCCTTTTTACTTTTGCCTTAGAGCATATGTGATCAAAATACTGTTTTCTAAACTGACTTGGGTCATTTCTTTTCCCTACCCACTTTAGTGTGATTACAGTTAGGTTAGTTTGCTACTGTGCAGATTACATTTTGTGTTCCTCCTTCTGCACAGTTGATTTTAATTATTTATTATTTCTATATTTTTGCATGTAAAACATTAACATGGTTCTAAAACTCAGAATTATGCCCAAAGCTTATATACTAACAGGAGTGTCATTCTCCCATTCTTTATTCTTTCTACCCCATTCCCATTCTTCCATTCTTCCTCTTTCTTACTTTACTGCTCCTGGAAGTAACCAATCTCATTAGCTTCTGCTTTATTGTTTCTTGTTTGTTTTTGTTTTGTTTTTGAACAAATGAGCAGATACATGTATATTTTCTTATTTTCCCTTCATGCTTACCAAAAAAAACAGCTACTATAGACACTCTTTTGCACTTCTCATTTTTTACTTATCAGTATATCCTGGAAAGCAAATCATATCAGTTCATAGAGCTCTTCTTCATTCTTTTCTACAGCAGTCTAGTATTCCGTTGTGCAGATATACCATTGTTTATTCAACCTGTCTCCACTGTATGCATATTTAGGACATTTTGCACATTTTATAATTACAATGACTATAATTACAATTAATAACCTTATGCAAAGACTCTGTGTTGTTGGAGGAGTAACTACAAAGTAAATTCCTATAAGTGCTCTTGCTGGGTCCAAAAGAAAGTAAATATGTAGATTTGTTAAATATTACAAATATTAATATTTAATATTAAAACATTAAAATATTTGTTAAAAATTCCTGTTCAAATAATTTATATCAGTTGTCATTCCCACTAGCAAAGCAAGAGAAACTTGCTTTCCTACAGCCTTACCAACAGAACGTCATTGTCATATTTTTATTTTTTTAAATTTGATAGGTGAAAAATAACATTTCAGTTTTGTTTTAACTGAAGTTACCCAATTATGCAGGAGTTTGAAAATCATTCCATGTTTTAAAGGCCACTTTAGGACTTTTTGGGAATTGTCTGTTTGTATCTTGTTTCCATTTTTCTGTTGGGTATTCAATCCTTTGTCTCTCAATTTTTGAGAGTTCTTAATAAATTAGGATATCACCCCTTCCTGATATGTATCTTCCAGTGTGTGTTAGTTGTCTTCTGGTTTTGCTTATGGTGTTTTTATCATGAAAAAAACAAATAACATAGCTAAACTTATCAATCTTTTATTTTTTGGCTTCTAGATTTTGATTATCAATTCAGAAACATTTTTCTCTACCTAAGTTACAGAGGAATTCAACCATGAATTTGCCTAGTGTTTATTTATATGACTTCATCTTTCATATTTTGATAGATTTGGTATTTATTCCTACATATGATATGAAGAATGGGGACCTAATTTTACTCAGTGTCATTGTTAAAAAAATTTGTCTTCTCGTAATTCACTTGGGCTCTCTCTTGAGCTACTTTATCATACACTGAATTCACTTACATACTTGAGTCTACTTCTAGGTGTTCTTGTCTATTTTACTGGTCTATTTATCTTCTCCTCTGCCATTACAATAATATTTTAATTATAGAGGCTTTATAATGTTTTAATGGCAGTTTTTCTTAGTGTTTTTATGATTTTTAATCCATGTTTTATATCCCACATGAACTTCAGTATCAACTTGTCTAAATCTATTTTAAAAAGCTCCAACATAGAATTTTAACCTAAGGATGAAGATGATTGGGAGTCAAGATTTAGCTTAAACTTTTTAACCGTCCAAAGACAGAATGTTTGACATTCCCATTGGCAGTGATGTTCCAGCAATGACAGACTGGCCTAGTGCTTCTCAAACCTTAATGTGCATATGAACACCCTGGAGATCTTGTTTTATTCAATCACCTGAGGATATTGTTTAATTTAATCACCATGGCAGAGATGAAAGAATTCACCAGTCCCTGCAACTCATGGGCACAGTCTATCCAAAACCCCACAATCAATACCGGGAGCAAAGTCAATAAAGCAAGACTCTTAACATAAATATGCACATTTTTAAACCTTGTTTGGTGCAATTATTTTTTTATTCAAGTTGGTAATAGGGCTACATGAATTTTCTTGTGAATCTCTCTCCCCTTTATTTGAAATCTATCAGACCTTTAATCCTACAGAAAAGCAAAGGACTTGAAGAACACCATATGACCTAAAGGATGATAATAAAATACATGAACTTCAGTATCAGGGTACTGGTTTTAAATCCAAGTTTTTTCGTTTCCTGGGCAAATTTGGGCAATTTTCTTAACCTACCTAAACGCTAGTGGTCACCTACCAAATAAGGATAGTCATAAAATCTATGGTGGGGATTAAATAAAATACATATGGAAAGCACTTAGCAGAGTACTCCATAAGTGGTTGCTTGTATTCCTGAAAGTTCATGTTCATTTGGGGATAGACTGATTTCCCAGAGCTTTCCTCTGCAGATTGCTCCTCATGCCTGTTTGATAAGGTCCTACTATCTATGAAGGGTTAAGCTTTATTGCCCTCCCAGGAAGTCCTGATTGACCAGCCATGGGCTCTCTCAAAAATCACAGGAGCTGGTGGTTTATACTAAAGATCCCCAGACACAGATATCTGATACAGCAGACCTTTGATAGGCAAAAGCTTTGAGTTCAGTGCATTGAGATCTTTATCATTCTTAGTTTAACATATGGCATGTGGAATACATCTTTTTTTCCCTAGACTTTTATTAGGCAGATTATGAAGCAGGAAGAAAATTCTTATCTTTTTAGAATGTTCAGCCGTTATGCCAAAATATCCATGACATAGTTAAGAACACCAACTAGTAACCTCTTTTTAAAAAGTTTTTCAGATGATAGCTTCATATTATTTCATTAAATTATGCTTGTTTCCACTCTCTGTTCTATTAAGTCTGATAAGTGATGCATTAAAGCCTCAAAGAAAGTACCTCAAATATACCTCCCCAACGAAACATCTAACTTCTCATGGAAGGCACACAGGGCATGACACAAACACACACACACACACACACACACACACACACACACACACACCAAAGAGGCACTTAAGTTCTCCAGGACATAATGACTTAGGTTTATATGCAAAGCAGCAAGTAATCAGGATATAGTGAATGTTCAATGAAGATTTATTAAAATAACAAATAGAAGAAATTTGTTAATTACTTAATTAGGTGGATATATAAATAAGAGAATTAAAAACTCACACATACGGGGGTACACAGCCATATGCTCCATATTTTCTAACCTGATCTCTTTAATTATTACAGCTACATATATTTTTAAATCATTCAGTAAAGTCTGCCCGATTTTTAATATAAATACCATTGCTGTTTTAAGCAGATAGGGGCGAATAAATGTTCCTACCAAATATTTCCTCTTCCTCAGGGTAGCAGTTGTACACAGGAATCGGGTACTTAATTCCCCTAATCACCCATTTCTTCCTTCCCTCTTCATTCTGTGCTTGGAAACTTCAACATTCCCCAGTGTGCTAATAGCTGACCCTGGAAACTGGCAGAAACCAAAACTTTCTCTTTAAAGCAGCAGGCTCCATATGGTTGCTTCAAGCATGGAGGGCGACCCTGCCAAGTGCCCTGCAAAGGGATTTTACAGAGTAGAGAATACATGTGTCCCTGAAATGTTAGCCATCCAACCAGAGAGAAGAAACCACCTTCCGGATGAAAGGCAGTTAAAGTACTTTCCATCTTCCGAGCTGCAATCTCTAGGAAGTTTTGTACAATGGCGGCTCGATGCCAAGCCTTAAACGTAAGTGTAATCATCAGATGATTTGCTCTAAAATTCCTCCTGCACAAAATGATAGAGCTGTCAGTTACAATCAAACATATATATGCATATTTGAAAACAGGGAGACCAGGAATAACTTTGAGTGGATGAAACCAGCATCATTCTACATGTGTGTGAGGGTAACGGAGGCTATGACATAGCATACAAAGTCAATGGTGGAGTTGTTATTATTTATACATGAGTGAAGATTACAAATGCAAGCCCCAGCTCAGATCTCTCACCCCCTGGATCTGGGAAACCTGTCACTCAGTCTCCCGCGGTGTGTCTTCCTGTCTCTGAGCCATTGGGCCACCTGCTGCCAAGACTCTCATCTACTGCGTCGCCCGAAGGCCTCGATGACAACAGCATTGATTCCAGTGTACATCTAATTACTTCTCATAATCTATTCATTTCACAATAGTGTAGTGAAACATCTGTCACATCATAAACTCTTTAGTAGCCTTATCAAACCACCAAAACGCACTCTGCTGCCAGTTGGCAGCTTCCTCGGTTTCCAGTTTATTAATATGATGCAAACATTTCTGGTCCTTTTTGCAGCTTTAGATGAATTTCCCCAATGGCCAGTGAAGCAGAACTGGGCAAGCGGTAGTTTAAATGTCTGTGAATTACCTGTGGAGGGACGAATCTGGATGTCACACAGAAATCAGTTAAAGTAGCATTGCTTCTTTGGAGGGACCATCTCTCAGTAAGTTCTTTCATTCATGACAGTCAGAGTCAGGGCTCCTTTCTTGGCTTCAACGTGTCTGATGAATTTGCTAAAATAATCCCAGAGGCATTGCCTTTGGCTAGGATATTGCACAGGAAAGCCATTTACCTTCATATGTTTAACCTTACCTTTAGGGAAATTATGCTCTTTCTTTTTTCTCTTCTTTTTAATTTTCTCTCTTCACAATTTGTCTTTTCTCTACCAGTTCTCTTTTATCTCTACCCTTTTGTAGAAAATCTGTTAAAGAGACCTATCATGTCATAGTTGATTAGCAAATACTGCTACTACTTGGTGATAAGTCTGCACAGTGTTCCCAGCACAATATTGATATGACCTCTTCCACAAAAAACATCGATCACCAGGTACTGATCATTGGTGAACTTACTTCTGCTCCTCCTTTGAGACTCAGTTAACTGGTTTAAGCAGCTCTCCCAGGGAGAATTACTCAATCCTCTCTTTATATGCTCATAACAGCTTGACATCTATACTCATGCACTTAGCATAATGAATGCGAATCATTGGTGTGCATATCTGCCTTTTTCTAGATGATAAATCCCTCAAGGGTAAAGACTATGACTTTTTCATGTTTGTACGCCTGGCAATTCACTGGGTGCCTGGCCCCACAAACAATGTCAAGTGTAGAAGATTTTCTAATTTACGTAAGAGAATGGAAAACTGCAGATTCGAGAACTACTTTACATTAGCTGTGAACGATACCAGTACTGTTCTCTACATCCCACTTTAACAATAGTTGTCAGTGCTTATATGTGCCAGGTGCTGTGTTAAGAACTTCACATATATCAGCTCACTGAATCCTCACAACAGCCCTGTGAGGTAGGTACTATTATGAGCCAAGGAACTGAGATGCAGAGAAACTGAGTACCTTGCCTAAGGTGGCACAGCCGGTCAGCAATGGGGCTCAGCAGTCTGGCTCCAGAGTCCCTGCTCTTACTGCCATTCTTACACTATCCTGCCTCGTGAGTAGCTAAACTGTCCTCTTATTAACTGTAGATGGTTCTCACTTCATTTGACCAGTTACTCTTTACTGAGCACTTCTAGAAGGTCCATAGAGAGAGAAGGCCTATTTCCCAAGCTGTCCATGTAGGTACACAGCAGGTGTATATGACCTTCTTCATTCACGTGTTCTGTCTAGGGATTCAGGACTGCCTTTGGATATTACAGTAAGAGGGGCCATTTCCCAGGTCTGCAGAGACAGTTCAAACTTTCTTTCATATTATTTCAACATAGACTTGAAGAAATCATTTCTGATGTAACTACCAACTCTTATTAACATAATTTAAAACATTCCCTGTAAAAATTCATTAATGTTAGAATGATCTGTGGATATATTCCTGGAATCCACCAGAAAGTAAATCTATAAAACATTAGGCAGCCACAGAATGAACTACTTGGGGTCATTATTATCCTGGATTGGATTTAATACTAATGGCCTGGAGATAAAAGAGTCTATATCATATGACAGATCCCTTAAGAGAACAAGGGTTGCCAAGGGTTAAAGGAAAAAGGCAATCAACTGTTTGTCTCTATTGTCTGTCCACATATTTTATAGTTTATAGCTACATGTTCCAAAAAAAATCAGGCAACTTACAGGCCAGGTCTCCATTTTAGCGTATTTCAGCATAGTACATAGCCCTGTGAACTTATAACCTGGTCTATTCTAAAAATCATGAATGCTGGAAAAGGACCAGGTTTGGGTGTGGCAGCAGAACGGAAGGAAAGCTTTCCATCACAGTGTATCAGAGAGGTACATATCCATGGTAAATGCCTCTGTCCTTGACTCAGCATCCATTTGTATGCATAAAGGGGAGCAACTTGGTTTTGCAAGAGGAATATATGCAAGAATTCAGATAGTGACAGAAGCCAATCTCTCAAGATCAATGATAAGACTTGGAATCTGACCTCAGATAGAACTGGGTTCGAAACTCAGTCCTTTCACTTAATAATTGGATGGGTGACCTTTGGTATTCAGTCTCCTCAAATCCCAGTTTCTTTATATATCTAATGAGCAGGTAGCAGTAGCCATCCCAAAGAACTGATGGGAAGCAAACAGACGTAAACTGGTTATCACAGCAGTGCTGCTGTAGAAGAAGGCTGTCTAGCTCTGCTAATACCACCACGGTACAGAGACACACTGTTCACTCGCCTTCCCCATGTCAAAAAGAAAGAGGCAAATGAGGTTAGAGTTCAAAGTCCGTACAATAACCTATCTTATTTCTTTACTTCTAAAACTAAGATCAAATCTTGAGATACTTTTAATATTTTACTGCAATCTTTAAAATATCTTTAATCAAAAAGCACTACTTTTAAAAATATTGGCAGGAAAAATAAAGGCACCTCTGTGAGATATCCACAACCTTACAGAATTTGATTCAATTGGTTACCTGCTAACTGATTTTCGACTGTGAATTCCTGAATGTGGAAGACATGAAATCATGAGTCACAGACGTTGCTCTAGCTAAGGACAAGGAATTTCCCCTTCTGAAACATCTAGAAAGCAACACACTGTGGCCACATAATGAGGTATAGACAGGATGTCAAAGGTCACTCATGAGGGCAGTGCAGGCTCAGAGAAGGGAGTGAGCACATGAGCAGTGCTCTTGGTGGAGAGAAGGCCCCTCAGAGCAAGTGAGGAGGCTGGATCCCAAGGACGGACAAGATGTAGCTAAAGAGTTGGGTAGTGGGAAGTCTTGCCAATCCAAGAGAACAACGTCTCACTCTTAACAGTTCCCTGACCAGTGGAGTTGGCTTCTTCAAAGCAGAGTGTATCAGGACACATGAGGCTGTCCATTCTTGCCAATTCTTCATGTACAAAGTCAAGGTGGATTTGCATGGAGTAGTAGGAAAGAGTTATTACATACAGAAGATCTCCTGAAGCTAGCCCTCTTCAACCTTTAGTTATCCTGTGGCCCAGAGAATAAAACTTGCTTGCTCAAGCCTCCTACAATAGTCCAGAGAAGGACCTCCTCCTGAAAGTTCGGCATGGCCATGAAGTCTTCCTGATTGCATAGAATTGGAGGAAAATATTTTTCTCTTCCCAAATGGCCCTTGACTTATAGGCATTTGGAGAACTGACAGAATGATGCAGTTCTCCTATTTTTGCAAAATAAATCTTGATTTGGAAGTACATAATAATTTAGGGTAGAGGCTCTCTGCAGACATAGTTGTATAAATTGACATGATTCACTCCTTAAACAGCCCCCATTTCCAGACCTTTGTACAGTATGGTTTTCCAGGCACACACACGTTACATGAAAACACAAAAACTGACCAGCTGAGTTAAAGAATGAAAAATTAAGGAGCTCTTTTTGACTGGATTTTAAGCTGTTAACAGGACTGCTCCCATGTCTGCCTGCTGCAGAAACATTCTTTTGTTACCTCAGTTTCTAGGAGGGTTATTGAGAGAAGTATCATGGCCCTTCAATGTGGCATCAACATTTTTTGGATACTGTGGGCTCTTGGTTACTCATTAACAAGGCGTCTTCTCCATCCTTCGCTTCAGCAAGCATACCACTTCTCATTTCCTCTTCTGTGGCTGAGCTGATTTCTCTGTCTCCATCTCTGTGGTTGCCTCCTCCCTGCTGTAGCTAGTTGCTGACAGGCAGCCTCAGGTCGCTAGCCTGCTCTGTCCAGGACTGGGGACCAAACACCGGGCAATCCATTCCTGTGGCAGACTTCCTTAAGATAGTGCTAGAAGGTGGCATAAGATCCCAGGGGAGGCTTATGGCTGTTGGTGTCTCTGGGATCTTAACTTGCGGCTGACGACATAAATCCGCTTCAGAGATATGACTTGGATGGACTAAGACGAAAAGAGTGGAGAAATGCAAGTCCTGACAGAAAAACATCCAAAAAGGTGACCAAGTTCTGATGAAAAGAAGAATATGCAAACAAGAGCTGAAGGCAAGGGAGAAGTATCGGTACAGTGAGGAGGAAGGAAAACTGAGCCGGCCGGGCTGGTAAACGCACTGGGAGTGCTTGCAGCACGCGCAGGAGGAGGGAGCACAGCGGCACGGCCCACAGAGACGGGGGGCCCGAGCCGTGGCTTCCCTGGGTGGGTTACCAGATGGGGCGAGGAGGCAGGAGGGCAATGGGGGGTTTCAGTAGGGGAGCACTCTCTAAAACAGGAAAGCAGGATTGTGGAAAATGAAGAACGGTAGCGAGAAGTTGGGGGCATATGGAAGGTGCGTGCCAAAAAGGGGGAGTCCGGCTAAGTATAATTCACTTAGACTCCTCAATGCTCAAAGTATTTGGGATGATGCAAAGTCAGTAAAATACTTCTGTCTCCCAGGATTCACATTCTAGGAGGCAAAAATGGATGCACATCCCAGAAACTGTAATCTAGGGCAGAATGAAGAAGTACCATAAAAGCAATATTCATAAGGAAGATTCACAGAACAGGAGAGAGATGAATTGTGAGTCTCCCTGGGCACCCTAATTTGACGTGGACCATGAACAGACAGGGCTATAATAAATGAAAATGAAATTGGAAATGATCAGGGAAGACTTTCTAGGTGGGGAGGGAACGTATAAACAATGTAAGGGGCTGGTGGGAGACACATGGTCAGGGAGATGGCCCGCACCCCCCATTTCTCCATTCAGGGAACTCACACGGGGTGCTGACTTTGTGTCCCAGCCTGCACTTGGCACAGGAAAAATAAAGTGAATGAACTTGGTCTCTGTGCCAAGTGTCTCCAACATGGCTAAAAGCAGGGTGTGTGGAGGGAATTAGAACCAGATTCCAAAGGGCCATGAATGCCAAGCAAGAAACCTGAGGTCTGTTCTGTACTTCCTGTAACCATGTCCCATTCCCTGATGTGAGGAATGGCATTGCCAGACGTGTGCTTTGAGAAAGTAACTCTGGCAAAAAATACAAAGAGAACAAATTTTCAAAAACTTAGGTAAACATGTGAGTTTAGGGTGCAGGAGAAAGCCTAGCCTTATTAAATTTACAGAACCCCCATAGCCAGTAGCTAGTAGAGAGAAACTAACCTTTACTGAATGCCAGGATATTCAGCCTGAGTCTTCATCTTACCAGGCACACAGAACATGACTTGTCCCTTCCCATCTCGCATCACCACACTCTGTGACCTCAGTCCCCAACGGTGAGCACCTGGGAGACAAGAAGCAATTTCAGGGTTCATACTCCTTCAATCCATGATGAGCCTGGACTTCACGATGGTTGATTAGTTTCTCCCAAGGCAGGTGATTCTGCTGGGTGTGGGCCGTGCGAAGAATGGATTGAGGGGCTTTCAGGGAGCCTCGGGTCCATGAGGCTACCAACACCATGTCAGCTTCCAAACTGGCCTTCCAGGCTTCCCAGCGATACATTCTCCTCCTCTCTAGCACCCTGGCCAGAATGGCTGCTTTAAATACATGCAGACTTTGACTGTAGCTGTTTCATTCTAATTCTGTAACCCAGCAAAGATGGGAACATCTTTTTTTTCCCTTTATGATCTAGCATACTGTTATAATGATCACAGATCGTCCTTTAATACCACCATTAAGTATTCACCTCAGCCTTCACTTCTCCAGAGATAATACTTCGAGAATTTATTGTGCTCTTCATCAGCACTATTTAAAAATCTTACCACCAGCATTTTTATTTTCCTCCCCGAATCTTGACTTTTCCAGACTATTCATCCTCTCTTTGAAACACATGTTACCCTTAGGTGGCCCAACTTGATTAGAGTCAGGAAATCATGGCTTTAATCTTGGGTCTGCCACACATTAGTGGTGGGAGAAGGCAAGTTATTCAAACACAGTGTATTGTAATTTTTCTAGCAATAAAATAAGAAAAAAAAAACTCCAGCCTCACAAGAAGGCTGTGAAAGTTACACATAATGTCTACACAAATACTTCCAAAAGTAGATTATGCTTAGCAAGTGCAGTGCATTTAAGGAAAAACTAATAGCAGCAATAATAGTTATTATGCTCTAATGGGACAGGACATGGATTTCAGGCATTGTTTTGTTCTTCCTTCCAGAAGCAATCACTCCAGCCTTCTCTCTGCCAGCCAAATTCTGCCAAAAAGGGGAAGCTCTTCATCCTTTTATGCCTTCAACAGATTATTTGATTAGTACCCACTATGTACCAAGCATTGTTCCACACACTGGAGATAATGCAGCTTTTACAGTTTTTGGAAAAAAAAATTGAATAATGTTAGATTGTACATTATAATCATGATCGTTGTTTTTGTCATAAGACCAATTTTCTATGTTGCAAAGTAAAAAGATAGCTTTGAGCATGCTCAAATGTATTCTCTCTATTTGAAAATTATTACAAAGGAAATCTCCATTTTGCACATACCAATTTCAAAATGAATCATTATCTGTAGAATAAAATACATCCATTTTGTTCAATGCTCATTTTTCCTATACTCCATTCAGGGTTGAAAGGGAAAGGATGAAGGAGAGAAGGGGAGAAAAAACAGTGAACATTATATTGAGTGCCAAAATTTTCCTAAGTGCTTTTACACCCAGAATCTCAGATACACCCCTCACATTTTATTTTAGAATGCACTGGATCCCACAGCTATTTCCTCTGCCATTAAGGCCTATGGTGGATCAGTGACAGTACATAGTCCTTTCTGATTCTATGATGTAAAAACCAGTGACGTGATTTTCCCATTGGATCCAGTGGAGGGAGGACTCCATCATATAAACCTGACAACAGACATGTATTCCCGGTAGGAACCAAGGGCTGCAGTTTCCCAGAAAGGCCGGGTCACAAGTACAGTACAAGAACTGACATTTGACTCTTTCACCACTGAGATGTCCTCCTGGGCTCCGTCCCCTGTTCCCTGCAGCTTCTTTTCAGCCCTGAGTTCAGCAGGTCCTCCACTCCACTCTACCAGAGTTTCATGCTATTAAGTTAATTCTAGAATAGAATGGATTCCAATTTTCAACTCTCTTGAACAGTATCCAAGAAGATTTCATTTCTGAAGTGCCCCAACGACATTACCAGAAGCTATTTTCACTTCTAACCCATGGGATCTAGTGGCATAACTATGGGAGGCCCTGGAATAAAATTTTTTCTTGAATATAATTGTCATTTATTGAACAGTGTGAAGATCTTTTTAAAAAATATTTACTATTCCTACCTTGGGGGAAATTCAGGAAGCAGATTTCAGACATTCTTTTGCCCTTCGTTCTAGGAGGAATCACCAATACTACACTCTTCCCACTGGCCAGTGTCTGCAGAAGACCAGGAGGAAGTTCTTCACTCTTTCATGCCTTCAGAAATAGCTAATCAGCGCTTATTACGTACCAGACACTGTTTTAGACACTGGGGATGCTGTGATATATAGAACAATTAGTGGTGGTCCAGGCAAGAAATGGTGGCAGCTTGGTCTAGAGTGGCAGCAGTAGAGATAGAATGTACTAATCTAATTTGGTGTATATTTTGCCAAGGAAACTAGTAAGACTCTGTGATAGGTTGGATGATGGGAATGAGAGGAAGGAAGAAACGGAGGATAGCAATGGCCCCAGTAAGCATATGACAAGAAGTCACTCTGAAGCTGGAAAAATACCTTAGGAAGGCACATTCCTGGGAGAAGGCCTCTCTCCGCTGGGCTCGTCTAGCATGTAGTTCATTTCTCCACGATGGCCCTTATCTTGTGGTGTGATGGGGATACTTATCCCTCCCACTTGGGTGAGACCTGGGAAATGAGGACCATGTCTCACTCATCTTCATATAATAATTGGATTAATAAATCAATAAGCAAACACATTAATGTGAAAGATTTACCCCTATCTCCCAGATAGTGTATCTTTCTTCTCTTTCAGCAATCACACAGGCAAATGACACATAGCCAATTTTTCCATCCTGTGGGATACAAGGCATTGCATTCATCTTGCTCACCTGGGAGGTCTCAGATATGGATTGCTTAAAAATAGATAGAGGAAGAAATTGGGACACAGTAAACTGTTCTTTCTCACCACCTCTTTCCTCACAGTTCCCCAAACAGGAGTCCTCAGCTCCGCTTGTGTTTTCAATAGTGTTGGTATTTTGTTGGAAATGAAGGCAGCAGAGAACCCATGGCAGTCATTAACCAGACAACAGTAATGTGTGCCGAGCATTTAGCACCGACCTGGCTCATAGTAGGTATATAATAAATGGGAGCTATTATTATTCAAAAGATGATCACTGCTCTCTCCAACTAATGCTCAAAGCTGCTTTCTGACTTTGATATTTTAAAGGTATTGGTCTCTTTTTCAGGAAAATTTTATTGAGAAGAAATGTTTATTGTATGAGTTTAATATGACTAAAATGGTAGAGAACACAGCACCAAAGGGTTGGTCACAAAGCTAGCAAATGATTCACTGTGCTGTCCTTTCTTGAGTGAGCACCGTGTGTTAGCCACTCTGCTCTGTGCTGAAAACAGAAAATGAATGTGACACCCTCTTTGCCCTCAAAGAGTTTCTCAGTCTAGGAAGAGAAAGAGGAGTAATTAAATATGTAATCAAGGAAGTACAATCCAACATGACACTGATTGCGTGTCCCAGAATGCAATCCAGAAAAGAGTGTGACTGATTATGTCTTACGGTGGGTGGTGGGAGGAGACAGGACCAGGGACGGCTGAACAAAAAAGGTGAAACTTGAGATGAATTTTGAAATATGACCAAAGGGACAGTTATGGCAGAGCAGTCTGGCCAGAGGGAAGCAGCATATGCCATCAATTCGTTTGAGAGGCACTAAGGCCAGTGTTCCCCGTGGCCTGATAATAATGTTGGTGCTTTATTACCCAAATAGAATTTTTTAAATCTGTCATTCATTATTTTCTTCTTTCCTTTTTTAAATTGAGATACAACAGTGTATTAGTTTTAAGTGTACAACATAATGATTTTTATACTATATAGAGTGAAATGATTACCACAATAAGGTTAGGTAATATTCATCACCATCTACAGTTACAATTTTTTTCCTTGTGATGTGAATTTTTAAGATCTACTCTCTCAACCACTTTCAAATATACAGTACGGTAGTGTTAACTATAGTCACCATGCTATTCATTACATCCTCGAGACTTACTTATCTTATAACTGGAAGTTTGTACCTTTGACCAGCTTGGAGTTTGCCTTCCACTCAGCAGTGCAGATTGGAGTACTCATGCTAACAGCTGAATTTTTACTGAAATGTTTTCAACAGAATACTCCTTGAACTGGATTTTAAGACACATTGTAAGAAAATACAGTCTCTGGTTAAAAACAGTTGGTAAATACTGGATCTAACAAAATTAAACAGCTTTCTTAAATATAGATTCACTTGAAATCTTTACTATATTCATAGGCTGAATGAATAGCTAAGAGGAAGAAGTATGCAATGTTTCCAAATGTATTTGATTATGGGATCCTTTTTCCCACTCATCTTTCAGGGAAAATGTTCTGAAGAATAGACTTAAAAGACAATAGACCCAAACAAGTTGCTCATTTATGATTAAAATTGATTTAACTTCTAGCCTCTGTGAGCCTCCATGTGGTTACCTGAAAAGCAGATCTAGTAGTACCTTCCTTCAACTTTCCTCTCACAGTTATCATAACCCTCGTTTGCTCCGTGACTGAAAGAACGTCAAGGAAAGGCCAGGTGGCAACTTCCTCCCAGATGGGAGCCTCGCCCTATGTACTGCTTTGCTAGGGCTGTCATAACAAAGTACTACACACTGGATAACTTAAACAACAGAAATTTGTTTGGAGGTTAAAAGTCCAAGATCAGAGTGTTGGTGGGTTGGTTTCCTCTGAGGCCTCTGTCCTCGGCTTGCGGATGGCCACCTTCTCCCTGTATCCTCACATGCCTGTGTCCTCATCTCTTCTTACAAGGAAACCAGTCATACTGGATTTAGGCCCCACCTCAGCGATCTCACCTTAACTCAGTTTCCCCTTTAAAGACCTCATCTCCAAATATAGTTGTATTCTGAAGTACTGGGAGTTAATACTTCAACGTATGAATTTGGGGGAGGATCCAATCCAGCCCACAGGCCTCTGGTCCACAGAACTCTAAACTCAAGGTCCTCAGTTACTCGAATCAGATCAGTGCTAACCAAACATATAAGAGAAGAATCATAAAATAAAAGGAAAGCTATATCCATTTCATTCCACAAATACTGAGCCCCATTTCATACCATCCCCTGTGTGAGACACGAGATACAGGTTAATATGACAGACTTAGGTCCTGTCCACACAAAGCTTACAGTCTAGTATGACAGCAGTCAATTACCCATGAAAAATGTTCATGGAAAGTCAAATAGCTATGTGAAATCAGAGCAGAGTTAAATTGGTAGCTGGTGAATACTGAAGGGCTATTACATCATCTCCTCTAGGAACATCAGTTAGCTGTACCCAATGAGTGGCCAGGATCCCAGACACATATGACATGTTAGCATCCATCCTCGGTTTCGTGACCATACCTGACATAGTTAATCCATTATTCCTCAGCAAGCCTACATTTTCAGACCTTAATGGAGCTCGGATATCTCCCAAATTTCACATGTTAATATAAATCTTTAAGGGCAAGATACATCTACAGACATCCATTCAACACTTTCTTGTGGATTTTTTACTACTTTAATTCTTAGAAAATGACCATTTGCAATAATCACAATTTATAGACATATTTTATTATAGCCACCTACATACCATCTATAATATTTATTTGCCACAAAAGATGATTCACGTGTTAGACGGTGTTAGGAGCAAAGCGGTAAAAGTCATATTTGGCTAGTGCTATTGAACAAACCATCCTACGGTCAATCAGGATTTTGTTTTTCTTTTTTTCCTGTTGGAACCAACTGAGAATTCAGAGATTACCTAGCATTTAGCTCTTATGAAAAGAGAGAAAAAATTGAACCAAAATGGTTATTTTTACAATAACAAATATACTTTGATCACATCCTATCCTTCATAGTAACAAAGCCCACTTCTGTTTGGATCCGTCCATGTGCTTTGTAACTCTACCGTGCACGCTCAGCATTAACCCCGTGAAACAGGGTTAAAGCTGGTAAAAGAAAGACACACCTTGGTTCCTCTGGGATCGCGAATTCCCTGGGAGGCGGGCCTGTCAGCGCTAAACACGAGAGAGTCCTGGGCAACCTGGGAGGTGTTGGTCATCCCCCAGAGGCACAAGTAAATACACTGAGCACGATCCCAAGGACTTTCAAGGAATTCTGCTCAAAGTGAACCTCCAAACCCCATGCTCTCTTCCTCTTTTTGTCTTCAGCTTCTGACATAACTCAGCTGTAACTTGTTCTGTTGGCCTCTTCCCCCGGTCACAGACCAGCTTGCTGGTCTAAGGCCTTGCGGTGCTTCTTCCTGCCTCCCGTGGTTAATTCTCATTATCTCCTTCCTTGGTTCCCCTTGACCAGCAAGGTTCTGGTGAAACTGATACTTCACTCATAGTGCTAATCTCAGTACCCACCCAGGTTTTGACACTAAGTAATAAGAATAAATGGATAAATAAGAAAAGCATTTTCCTAAGCCTCTAAGTTTACTAAAAATCATAAAAACTGAGCACTAAAGAGAATCCTGCAGCTAAACTGGTCCAACTATCCATTGTGATTTGGAGTCAGTAGACCTGGAGTCCCAGGATTTTCCCTTATTATCTGTACCTGTATGAGCAAGTAACTTAGCTACTTTTGAGTCCATTTGCTCATCTGTGAAATGCAGATTATAATAATTTCTCCTTGAGGTGTTGGGTGGACTAAATAAGATACCTGTAAGAAGTCTGCAAAGTTGAGGACACCGAACAAATATCAGGTATTATTATTATTATTTCCATTATTCTTACTTATTCTTATTCTTTGAAGAGGAAACGATGCTACTGTAAAGCCTCTAAAAAATCTCTAAGTGCCCACACATCTTCTGCTAGAGCATACTTGCTCTGAATGAAGAATTTCTCCCATTTTCTCCACTGTTTCTCATGCAGCATAATTTCATATTTTATTATCACCCCTTTCACTCTTCTCTAAATAGTAGCTTGTTTGTTTGGGTCTTGTAGGCTGAGAATTGAACACAATAGTCTAGATTTGGTCCAAGCAGCAATTTCCTCTCCTAGATTTTAGACTCCCTGCCTCGGTTCATTGACCCTAGGCACCCTGTCGCTGTTGGAGCGGCATCATATACTGTCCCGCACTGAGCCTCAGTCAAAGAAAATAGCATCACTTTTTCTATTTTTCCTGATTTTCCTTTTTGTTTTGTTACTCTGATGCTCTGGCACCTAAAGGACGATGCCCGTGAGCTGCCTTTTCCCTTCATGAGTGATGATGGAATGAATGGGAGGAAAAATGTACAAAAAATAAAACAGCAGTGGTTTGCCTTCTCCCAGGCCAAGAATACACAGAATAAATATGTGTTCTCTGCATTTTCCACTTATGATTGGCAGCACTAAGATTCACTTCCTCACGTTTTGAATGTACAAGTTTATCTGGCGTTAGATTTGCAGCACTTGCTAATGCTTTGATGCACTAAGACGCAGTTTGCAATGGAAGGGCTTTTATTAAGTGGACAGCTAGGGTGTCACAGGCAAGATATTTGCACAGTACATTAATTTAGAGAGGAAAAGGTTTCTGTGTAACTTAGCCAGGCTGAACAGCTATTCCCACCTCACCTGAATAAAGTATTTTCATGTTTCATCACACTAGCTCGCAACTGCAACATCTTCACCCCATTGTCAAGAGTGGCCATGAACCATCATCGTACATTATTGGGAATGAAGCCTGACAGCTCAAGGCCTGAAAGTAAAATACTTTTTATTGTTTGAAAGCATTCCTCCGCCACCTCACTTCCAACACCCCCTCCCGAGCCCCGCCCATCCCTGAGCCCCTCACAGGCACCCCTCTCCTGCCTTGGAATGAGATTCCCTACAAACATTCTGAAGTGGTTTAATCCTCATTAAATAACACTGCATGAAGGAAAATCCTAAAGGGCGATTTTCTTTTCTTATTTGAAGATGAATAATGGGAATGAGGAGAGAATAGGTTGTGTGTGCTTGAGGAATAATAGATCGCATGGTAAATGGTGTACATGCTGTAGTGCTGAAAGCAAAAAAAAAAAGCTTGTTCAGTTATTATCTTGAGCGGGATTTTATTATCCACAAAAAGGCATGAACCCTTGGTGTCTGGAGTTTCCTTAAAGCCTCTAACCTGATGGCCCATCAGAAGAAAGGCAGCATAGTGAAATCATTCTTTACACCACTTGCTCATAGGACCCTCTCGTCTTTGAGACGATCCAGGTCAGGTCTCAGATTCTGTTGGTTTTGGCCCTTGAAAGAATTTTGTTTGCCAGGTAAAAGTTTTTTGTGGGATCTCTAGAGTGCCTTAAAGTTCATACACACCCATCAGTTATCCCTTATATATTCTGAAGACTGATATTCTAGAGGACACCAGAAGAGGAGTCTTGTTTTGGCCAATGGGCACTCCTCTCCTGCAGGAATTCACAGCTACTTTCTTCTTACCATAATGTCGCCACGATTGAAGAGAGGCAGGCTCCTACTCAGAGCGCACGCTGCCGAAAAGAACGGACTGGGAAAAAATTAACTCACAAAAGTGAAAATATTTTTTGTTAATGATATTCTATAATGGAAGCCTAATCGCCTATGTATATTATCATGTGGCAAACTAGTTACACATTTAATAAGATTTTGCTGTATAAATTATAAATGAAATAAACAATTCTGTCACCATGGTGTGCAATGAATACACCACATGTTATATGTAAATATATTAGTCATTTGCCTTTTGTTTGTCACTGAAATCCATTTTCTTTATGGTGTATTTTCTATTCCCTACGGGCTCCAACCAAAGTCGTTTCAACCATACACATATCGGCCTTTAAAGTGGAATTATGTGATTATTGTCCTTTTCCTGCCCAGTTTTAATAACACCTGCTTTAGTGCCAGTTTCATTTACTGCTGCAGATTGTAATTCAATAGAGAACAATGATGACAAAACCAGCAAAAAACACAACCACCCTAACAGCAAATGTGACTCCAGAAAGGAGCTGTGTGATATATTGACACAATACAGAAAACATATTGAAACAATTCTTATTCTCATTATTTTTCCCCCAAAATTAAATATGCCCCATAAAGCAAGTTTACATATTCTGCATGTCTCCCCCCACTCCTAACTAAACCCAAACCCTTGGCTTTTAATGAGATAATTTTTTAAAAAAACAGAATCAATGGTTCAGCCTTTCTTTCAAGTGGTGGCATTTTTATTTTAAGCAGAGAAGCATAAATGCATGAAGGATGCAAATGTGGGCTCTTTCGATGGCTCACCACAGTGTGACAGCTGTGGACAGGATCAAAACAAAAGCCGTGACTGCTCCAAGAAAATGATGGCTTAGGCATCTCCAGGCCAATCAATAATCTGGCATGTTGGGGTCAATCACTCCATGGCCATATTCAGTTCGAGCCAGTCAAAGATTATTAGCTGGAGACCCAGAGGCTATTCCTTTCTGCTATGGATGGCAGAGAGAGAGCCTGTGTGTGTCTCTTCTGAACCAAATGGAGAAAGCCTAACTATTTATAACAACGGAAGGACAGGCACAGGATTTTCAGAGAAATTCTGTATTTTGGGGAGTGATACCCTGTAATATTCTTCTTCAGAGAATGCCACTAAGCTGATTTTGTGTTTCATCCATTCAAAACAAAACAAAAAAATGTTTTTAAGCCCCTGCTCTGTTCCAGGCCACGTGCTGGACCTGAGTGAGCAAGAGGAGTAAGAGTCTCTTCTCACCCTCACTGAGGTGTGAATCGGGATGCTTCTCCAAAGGTGTTAGTGTTCTACTTGTGTCCCCAACATCCACATTCTCATTCTTCTGAATCCCCCTCCCCAAATTCCCCACACCTGGGCTAGACAGAGATGTATCAGGACAAAGAGAAGAGTCATAGCAGGGTCATCATTGTCTAAGATTATTTATCACTAATAGTATCCTGATCTGGCCAAAGAGAATGGCTGCAAGTATCTTAATGCTTTATAAACTCCCAAGAGGTCCATAGAATTAACCAAAGGGAAGCTATTTCTAACTGCCCTACTGAGTCCATCCCTGTAGTCCACTGCCCGTCTATGGATCTCACCTATGCTCGTAAACAGGAAAGAGTTTGAGGAAAGGAGAGCTCTGCAGGACTACACAGAACAGAGCTCTTGCTGGCTGATATTTCACTGGTCATGTTTTACTGTTTCTCCTGAATGGCATGCCATATAGTGTAATAAATCTCAGTTTGTTTATATTCTGTGTCTGTATTTGCACTTTGGTGATTATATTTGAATTCAGTCAGGATCCTTTTTTTTTAAGAACTCAAGCATAATCTTCTCATTAATCCTGTCCTGTTTGTCTGTTATTAATAGGCCACTGTACAATGTATTCTGCTGCAAAACTCCACCAGGCATGACTAATTCAGATAATTAATTTGCTAGAACATTAACACCATCAAATGAGCCTGCTAAACCGGTAAATTTAAAGTAAATTAAACTTAATTTGCAGGTTATTGCAATTAAGTCTGCCTTGTCTTTCTGAGGGATTTCAACATCCTCAGTATTTAAGAGGCAATCATAATGCATGCAAGTGGGCGGGCTTTTGGGCTAATTAACACAAGAGTCTAATCTGCTTTTCAATTAGGGTGGATGTTTATAATGTGCTGGTGACAGTGTTGCGATTCAGTGCAGCATAACAGGAGTGCATGGCATAATTATAGCTGAAAAGAAAAGCTCATGCCGGGCCTTTTTAGGGGTTAATGAGACATTGGCAGCTTCCAGCTGAGGAGATCGAGCCAGTTTAGTGTGGCTTCAAGAGGAAACCACCCATAGGGGTTTCCTTTGAAGTGTCAAAAGGTCCCCTTGTTCTGGGTGGCTTATGTTTCATTTGTCTGAGTGGCATATCAAAAATTGATGAGCTGCCAGCAGCAGTCCTTATGACATTAATTCACCAATTGTGTTTCTAATAGTTTCATCCTTAAATAAATTTGGATGATGAGAATGGTAAGGAGAGCCAAGGTTCTGAAAACAATGAGGGCCAGGCCATTGCAAGGAGTTTATAGGACGCAGACCAATGTAGCCACAGCAAATGCGAAAGGCACGCCTGACAGACCACCCAGGGGATCATTAGCTGGGGGAAGACAAGATGTATTGGGCCTGTGCCTTCTGCTGAATGACAGTCACTCAAAACAGTGATGAAGACGTGGCCTTCCATGGCGCTGGGCTGAAATTCTAACTACTGGAGAGGAATTTTAGGCTGGAGCCTTTGAAGGCAGAGAGCTGCTCGGAAACATTCTTACTCAAGCCACCTGAACTCCAGGGCAGTGGCTGGGGAGAAATAGCCCAAGAGTAATGCAATGAGATAGTGCCTCCATCTGGGCAAGGAAATAAATATTGTCTCTTTCATGTCTACCAGTAAACGCAAAACCAGGATGGGTAGTTTCAGTCTCAGTTTGAAAGTGAGTTGTTGCAGAATGTTCTTGGATAAGCCCTCTTCCAATACCTTGATAGGTCCTGAAAGCCATGCACAGTAACTGTGCTTTGTGGTTTTAGAAGCTTTGTGGTTATACAATGAGGAAAAGAGAATTTGCAAGTAGTTAGCTGTCGCAGGGACGAAGACTGTACATCAGGTGCCCAAAAGTTATCTGGGGTGGAATGACCGATGTCACACTCTCAAGTGTTTAGGTGAGCAAAGCGGGAATAAAGACATTAAAACGACACAAAAATAAAGGTTCTGACTACCATGAGGCTACATGTTTTGTTTTAAGAATACCAAATCATATGTGATGATTACAAAGAACATTGCAAAGATGGTTCCTTCTTTTGGCCATCATGTAACGTGCATGAAGGGAGTTACAGCTGGGTAAAACACCCCTGTTTCATAGATACGAATGAAGTAGCCAAATAAATTATTCCAGTTACTTAAGGAAAGATTAATGTGATTATCCAAATGAATTGAAAAAAAAATCTCCTAAACCAGGTGTTACGTAGACATAGCTAAAGAAAGTCATGGCATATTAAAGCAGATGTTGCTGAATAAATTTATATATTCGCTCATTTGTTTATTTGAGCACATATGTGCCAAGCACTATGCACTAAGACTAAGTTAGCGAACAAAATGGACAATGTGCCTCTATTCATGGAGATCGCACAGAGTAGCCACTGAGCAGGTAGCCATTAGTTATCAGCAAAAAAGATGATGGCAATAAAACAGGATAATGTGACAGTTTAAAGTGCTACTTTAAACTATGTGTTAGGGCAAACCTTTGCCAGGCAGTATTTAAGCTGAGATGGAAATGATATTGGAAAGTTTTAAGGAGGAGATGAGACCTAATTTACATTTTCAAAAGATCACTTTGTCTCCAATCTGGAACATAGAAGTGAAAGAGTATGGCACTATGAGCAGAAGCAGTGAGACCAGTTAGAAAACTATTAATGTCCTCCAGAAGCTACCACCCAGTTCAAGCTTCTAGATTCAAACTATGACTTAGAGGTAGAGTCAACATGTCCTGCCACATAGGACATTGAAATTTTGAATAAATTATTAGACATTTAATTAGCAATGTCAAGTTGGGAGTTAGATATATGAGTCTGGAACATAAGGGAGATACCAGAGCTAAAGATATAAAATAGGGAGGCATGAGTCTGCAATTCATGTTCAAAAATACGGGGTGGCTGATTACCCTTGGTACAGAGTGTGCTCAGAGGAGAGCATCAAGTCCCAGGATCATGTTACTCAGGGAGGAAGAAACCAGCAAAGGAGAGAGAAGCTGAGTGGCCACTAATACAGGAAACAGACAAACAAACGTGGATATGAAGGAGGGTGACACTGGAAACAAAAGACAATGTTTCAAGAAAAAGGGACCAGTTCACTGTGTGGATTTCTAACGAAAAGTTGGATGATATAAAGAGACAAACGTTCACTGGGTTTAGCATCGTGGAGGTCAATGTTGACCTTGACTGGAGCCTTCTCAGTGGTGTGTGGAGCTAGCAGAAGGCTTGGTTGGGGGGTGTGGAGGAGAGAATGGGAGCTAAGGGAGGGAAGACAGTGTCCACAGACAATTACTAGGAAGTTTGGCTTGAAGGTAAGAAAGAAATGGCATTGTAGATCAAGAGGGAATTGAGGTCCAAGATCATTTTAAATATGGGAGACAGCACGTGTGCATGTTGGTAGCAAAGATCCAGGAAAGAGAAAAACATTAATGACAGAAGAGAAGTGAAAAAAAGGGCAGGCGAGCCAGTGCACATGAGGAAGGCTTGGCCTTTGGGGGAATCAGCAGCTCTTCAGCCTTGACAACAGACGGACAACCAGACTGGCTTCTTTCACTTAGCCTCACGGCCTCAAGGCTCAGCCATGTTACCACGTGTTACAGAATTTCCTTCTATTTTAAGGCTGAACAATATCGTGTTATATGTGTATACCACCTTATCCATTCACCTGCAGATTATTTAAATTGTTTCAACATCTGGCTATTGTGAATAGTGCTATAAAAGTGCTGATATTTCTTCAAGATGCTGATTTCAATTATTTTGGATAAATACCCAGAAGTAGAATTGCTGGATCATTTGGTGGTTCTATTTTCAATTTTTTGAGCAACTTCTATATTGTTTTCCGTACACTTACAAATTAGTTAA
Source organism: Smutsia gigantea (assembly GCA_032199065.1). Lineage (NCBI taxonomy): Eukaryota > Metazoa > Chordata > Mammalia > Pholidota > Manidae > Smutsia > Smutsia gigantea. Next base: position 120,648 of record JAVSCE010021015.1, read on the forward strand.
GAGGGTAATCCTCATATTAAATGCTTGAATGGAAATTTAAAAAGAATATATGATCAGAGAAATAAAATAAAATAAAGACTAGAGGAGAATCCAAGTGTGGGGAGAGATGCAGGCATGGGAGCGAATGTAAAATAGTCACTTGAGGGCCAAAAACAACCAATAATAGATTAGGTCCAGTTCACCGTTTAATTGCAAATGTGTTCATTATGAGTAATACACACTTGAAAAAAAATGGAAAATACAGAAAAGTGAAAGAAAACAATTGCCCACAACTCGCAGAATAATACCATGGGCTACAGGAAAGGGAACAGGAGACAGGCGGTGAGTTTATTTCCCTAAGGAAATCCCATAATGAGACTTTAAAAGGAGGAATCTCCCTGGCCTGTAGGGACCTATGTCTGGGACGCATTCAGAAGAAGTTCATCTGTACTAAGTCTTTGATGGGAACTCACCTGCAGGCTTGTGGTTTGTGCTGGGCTCTGTCATCTGCCACATTTCTTAGCGGGTCCTGCCTTTGTGGTCTATCATGGAATATGTCATTTTCTTAATTTCCTTGAGTTCCAGCCTCTTACACTTGTATAAATACTGTGTGAAACAAGTAGAGGCTTTAAGCTTTTTTAAGAAATTGTTATGTATATAATAGGATATTTTAGGGCATTTTGGCAAGGCTGCAAAGGGAGCAAAATAGCCAGACCTAAGGTAAGGCAAGACAGGTGCCTAGGGAGTGACCTTTCAGGGGGCACCCAGGCTCAGGTGTGACAGCAAGAATGAGCGCTCCCTTAAATGTTGCTCCCTTGCCAGAACCCATCTCGCCTCCCCACAGCCCTGCCTAGTGATCACTCTCCTCATCCACAGGCTCCCTCTTGGAACCACTCTTGAGATATGATGGTCTTGATACACCAGGAATGTATGCTAGCACATTGTTTTTTAATGTCATTTTAAGGATATAGAAACTGTGGATAATTAGATTGATGGAGAAAGTAAAAAAAAAAAAAGCACATTAGAATCAGCTATTTTTACTTTCCTAAAGTAAAGGTCTATTTTCTTCTCCTATAAAGCTAGGTAACAGTGAATCATTATAGGTCATTATTATACTGCAATGAAAGTAGGCAAAACAGGTAGCACAGGCCTGGCCCGTAGTAGGTGCCCAATAAATAGGAGCCATTCTTTCTGAAAAATGATTATCACTAAGCCTGATTTTTGCTCAATACTGGGTCATCCTCACTTTAATATTTTTAAAAATAGGAGTCTCAACTTTAAAAACATGTAACTTGCTTTTAGGTGGGTGGATATTTGCATTGATAGCTACTCTTTTGTCCTTTGTTTTGCTCTTACACTAATAACTACATCTGATATTGCACATTAAAATTTACAAACTGCTTTCATCCATAGAAGCTCACTGGTTCTTCATAACTATATAAGCTACACAGTAATAACCACCCAGCTGGTATATCAATAAATTGAGGTCTGGCAAGTTAACTGATTTTCCTTAGTTCACAACTACTGAAAAGCAGAGCCAAGGTTGTAACTCAGGATATCTAACTCCAGACCCCATATCTTTCTACTCTGTGCCATCAAAAATTAGAAGAAAAGTCTTCTAGACTGGGTGAGTGTGAAACCAGCAATGTCTCAGATGCTGCTTTTATAAATCTGACTCACGGGGTGCTCATTCACAATGGAGAGGAGAGAAAGAAATTAGAATAAATTAGAATAAAAGTGTAAAATTAAGAACAGCATCCTTATATATCCATGAGTCCAAGTAGCCTAGGATAGAGATTATACTGTAGTTACTAACAGTCCTAAAGTCTCGGTGGCTAAAACAACTAAGTTTAATTCTCACTCATGTGACCTATGATCCAGGAAGTCACTCAGAGACCAAGTTTCATCTTAACACAGGTATTCATACCACCGAAGACGGACACAGAGGGACTGCTGAGCCAGGACCTCTCTATGCCCCCAAGGTGTCATCTCCCCAGCCCTAAGCTGTCTCTGCTGGATCAATGACACCATCTCACCTTTGAGCACCAGAGCTCCAAATCTGAGGCTTGCTTTTAACTCTGTCCTTGCCTCATCCCCTCCAGCACGTTGCTAACCAGTTACCGAATCCTACAGATGTTTCCTTTCTTCTATCTTTGACTGCAATGTCTTCATTTGAGGAATATCTTAAGGTCAATGTATATTGTATGTGAGGACTACTGCAAACACCATTCAAGAAAATATTTCTTGACTTCATGTAAGACATCATTTTGCCTCAGAAAGACACCAGAAAGAGCACAAACCGTGGAATCAGAAGGCTTTAAGTCTTTGCCCCATGGTGTTCCCTGTAATATTTCGCAGGTCACTTAATTGCTGTAAGTATGAATTTCTGAATCTGTAAAATGGGGATAATAAGAATCCTCATGCCACAAGATTGTAGGGAGGATTAAACTTGTTATAGATGTTCAAATATTCTCTGAATTATAAAATCCTGTACATTATCAGTATTAATATGAATGTGAGCCAGGCAGTAATAACCTTAAAGCAATTAGCAGCTGCTAATATACTAAACCAGATTTACTTGTCCTAATGAACCTCAGAAAGACTTTATTTAAAAGGGCAAAGGCAATCGTTCATTTATTCAACCCTCCATTAAGCACATAATATATGGTGGTTGTTATGCTAGGTGTGATAGGCTGTGTGAGCCAAAAAAGATAGTTCTTAGCCTCATGGACCCCAGCAGTAATAATCCAAGACGAGACTGTGTTATATTGCAAAAACAGAACAAATCAACGTACTGTAAGATGCTTAAACATGAAAAAGCTATGCGCAACAAGAGACATCAAGAAGGATTTAACTGAGGTGGTGGAACCTGAACTGGGCAATTAAGAAGGGGGAATCTTTCAACCATAGGGTATAACTATACAAAAACGTGACCAATATAATCTGAGTGAAGAGAACTGTCCCACCCCTTACTAGCTTTGTGACCCCGCCCATTGATTTAACTTCTTTGAACTTGCGGGGCCGTGGTTAGGAATTAGAAATGAAATGCGAAAGCAATGCTTCTCGGACTGTAACACGCAAACGCACAGGGAGAGCCGCCTACAATGCAGATTCCGAAGCTGCAGGTCTGGGGTGGGGCCAGAGAGTCTGCCTTTCTGAAGAGCTTTCGGACGAGGCTGAGGCAGTTGATCTGTGGATCACACTTGAAAAGCAGGATGTAAATCCCTTTGTACAGTGCCAAGAACACAGTAGTGCCTGCTCCATAAATGTTCCTATTTGTGCAGCTATTACCAAATCGATGAATGGTACAAAGCAAAATCCAAGATAGTAAAGCATAGGGCCTGTTCACCAAAGTTTTCCTACAGATTTCTCATGGAAGAATGTATTTCCTAAACATGAACTATCATAATTCTTAATAACTGCCAATGATAAAGGAAATCAGTCGTAAATATGGAGTGTAGATTTTTCTATATAAAGCAGTCAACACTATTGCTTACACTGCCTACTTAAACAAATGGTTGGCTATTTAATTAGTAGCATAATCATTTGAAGCTCTGGTTCATCAGAAATTTTGAACAATTTGAGAACAAAAGTGTCCACAATAGCAAAACGTATTTGTCAGGCTCTAACTGATATCAGTTTAAATCAGGCCACAAAAATGAGGATACTTTTAGCCTTATATAACATTTCTCATTATAGCAATTCTCATACAACGTTTACTATGCCTCATACATTAAGAGTATCTCTCTCTGCTGTTTCTGAACTTTGTACATAAGGCCATTGTTACAGTTGTTATATAATATTATATTGATACACATTTCCCCACTAAGTTCTCAAAATTTTAGGTACATGGCAGATAGAAAGAGCCACTTAACTGATCAGATTTCACTTTCCTACCCAGTTGGCATCCCAGATAAAGCTGAAAAATTTGTCTGGCTTTATTTGCACACTTCAAGTCGAGATATAATCACTTGCTTAAAAATACCAAGGCAAACCCAATATGTTTTATATTTTAAGAATGAGAAAGCAATTTAGAAAAATAGAAGATGTGTAAAAGATGAGATTCGATGGCCATGACTTGAGCAGCAGAATGACTCTCCAAATTCCTGAGACAATAGTGTTTAGTTTGATCAGTCAGAATGATGAGAGTTTTCCACAGCAGTGCCATCCATTGCAATCCTGAAATAGCAGCCATGGCCATCGGTGTGTCTGCACGCAGACTTTGCTGATCAGCTTGATCCAGTGTGGCAGCTGGTATACAGAACTATCCTGTGAAGACAGGCTAAGATCCACACATCTCAGTAGGCTAATCAAATGGTTACCCTTCTCAAGTTTTACTTTTCATATACACACAGCATCTACCCTGCCACAGGCCCTACATTAGTTTAAGAAGCCCTGATAATTATTTGCAGAGGATCCACTGTGTGCAAGCGATCATGATGTAGGTGATGGTGGTAACACTAATAATAATGTGCTGTGAACCTGGAACCTAGAGCGGTATATAAGGTTTTGCCTCCAGTAGTTCATAAAATAGATAAAGAAGGTAAATACAAAAGTCTACATGGAATGAATGCTTATGCCATTCATGATAACAACCACAGATATTCTGTTTGGGGTAATAAGAATATTTTTATTCCAGTGTCTACATCTTCCTTTGTTTTTACAAGATAAACCTTTTAAAACCAAAAGAGAAATGAGAGAAATTTAAAAAGAAAAAGAAATCTGCAATCTTTGGTTCATACTCTAGTAGTTTTCTTTTATTTTTTTTCTGAAAAGCATGGAGCAAGAGTTCTTCTGGAATACAAACCACCATAAATCCTGGCCTACAAGCGCATGACTAATCTAATTGCGGGCAGAGAGGATCGTTGGCTAATGCTCTCACTACAGCTCTGTACTAAACGATTTGCTCAGAGAGCAATTGATGCCCCCGGAAAACTTTGAAAAATGTTCTAGTTAGAAAAAACTTTGTCCATGTCATATATTTTCTGTTTTTATCTCCATCATTTTTATTCTTTAGGACATTTGGATGAAAATTTCATCTCTTTTGCTCGAGGGTTCATGTGCTCCTGCTTATTCCTCACCTGAAATCATGAGCTCATCGTGACAGTACAAGCTACCAAATTGGGTGTCATGAAAATCACTGTGCAGAACCCAACCCCCAGCCACGACTCATACAAGGAAAAAGAAAGGCCAGTAATTTGTCTTCAGAACGTGAAACCCATTACTTATAAATTATTGTTAATTATATATTGAGATAAATATAGAATCATCATTTCTACAAGCCTTGGAAATAGACAACCTCTTCAAGATTTATTGGTGTCCTTAAGATTTGGATGATAGAAAACAATAAATCACTGTGCATGCATGCAGCCTTTGGAGGGCCTCAGAAAAATTACTGAAGAATTGCAGATACTGAACATCTGGCCATGGATATAACAGCAGCTCTGTTCAACTGTCCCTTATTTATTCTGTTATTATAAATGATACAGATGTTCTGTTGACCTGTCACAGGGCGCTTCCCTGTAGCTGCTTACCCCTTTGGCTCACCCACACTGCTCGCCAGACAACTCAGCCTACCCAGAAACCCCAAGCTTAGTCTCCAACACTGTTAGATCTCAGAACATCCTTGCCCAAACCCAGGCTAGAAGAGCCAAAAATAACAAGTGCAGTGGAAGTGGGGAGAAATTTATGTAAGGATAAACTAGAGGGAATCTACAGGTCAGGAAGGTGTAAAATTTGGGTTGATTTCATGAGTACATTCAAAACACCTGAACATGAATGCCATGATGATTATCATTGACCAGTACATAAGCATCATAAAATACTTTCAAAAATAATTAAATAATAGAAATTTAATACATTCTGCAGCCTCATTTTCAGTATTCCCTATTGGCTGGGTTTTCTTAGGATCTCATCATATCAGAACATTTAAGCTATTTCAGTTGTTGGGCAACATCAGTTTCTAGACCTTTTTATTTTAAACAAAGAATGACACAATACCCATAGCCTGGGTGAATATAATTGAGGCTAACAGGAATTTTGAAGGTCAAAGAGAATCTTTGTTACAGTTCAGCCTTAAAGACTGCCATCAGTCAAGCATCCTACAGGGTATGTATCAAAGGCTCTCTACATGAAGAGCAATGCACATACAAGGGCGGGGCACAGGTCTGCCTGCAAAGGTTGACCATCTACTAGGATAGATGGTAGCAGTGCACTTTTAAACAGTTGGAAAGTAACTAATGATGACAGTGAAATACCATAAATATTGTGCATCGGGATGATGAATGGATGAGAATTACTGTCACCACTAAGTATCTAATATATATTGAGTATACTGGGAGAGAACCAGGAACTCTGGAGACTGACAGGCCTAGGCTGGAATGCCAACTCAGTTCATCACGAGCTGTCTGATGTTGGATAATTTACCTGAACTCTCTGAGCCTTGGTTTCCTCATCTCTAAAATGGAGTGAATAATACATCATAGAAAATACATATGGGGAATCTAGCATAGTGCCTGACATACATAAAGTAAATATGAGCTTCCCTTCCCCTTAACTTTGGGGGATTCTGGAATGTCAAAGATACAGACCCTAATGTCCACAAACTTAGAGTCTAATTAGGAAGATGAGACAATGTCCGTAGAGATGAAAAATACATAAGATAATAATGAAAGGTGGCAACTAAGTATGCAGTAGGGCCCATATGGCTAAGAAGAAGAGAGGATTTTAACAAGTAGGATCAAGGGAGATTTTCCAGGGGGATAGAACCTGAGTGGTTATGGGTGAGTAGGTTTGGAATAGCCAGAGAGAAGGCAAGAGGGCAGAGAGCCTGGAGTGAGTCTGGCATTCAGTGACTAGATGGGTTGACAGGAGGAGCCATGAGGAACAGGGCTGAAGGCAACAAGATGGGGGGCAAGCAAGCCAGATCAAAGGGTTCAGGGATAAGATCACTGGGAGGCGCTAGAAATTTCTGAACAGGAGAATGACATATCAAAGAAGTGACTTAGAAAATAATCCAACAATGCAGACCTCATGCCTATTTCTTTCCTTCCAAGTTCAACTATACTTTCCTAAATCAAAGACACGATGGCCTTGGCCCTCTGAGCCGGCACAAGTGATATCCTAGTGAGCTGACAGCAAAAGTTTGGGGGTTTTTTTTCCTGTCCTATTGTATGGCAGAAAAGGTTCCACTTGTTTGTCTTTTATTATTACAAGGTATTTTTCATTAACCACATTAACATTTATGCAATTGATGTAGTTCAGACTCAGGCAATATTTGGATACAAAAGACCTGGTTTGCCAATGAATGTTGTCAGAAACTATCATATGCATAAATTTCAGTGGTCTTCAACTGTTGCCTAATATCCTACTATTTCTCATCTTTGAAATTCTCCTCTGAGTGGTGGGATCAAGAGGGTTTCTAGTATACTCAAATACCCCAGAACAAGGCACTTGACTTTTCTGAATGCTCTTAAAATGCACAGTTGTTCAAAGATTTACTGTTCACCTAATAGTCTCCACAGATATCAGAAGGACCTCATAGGTATCTAGAGAAAACAAAAATTTATCTTAAAATAATTTTGAATATCCTATATATATAGATTCATAAGATATAAGGCTTTGGTAGTCAAGAAAGACCTTGGGAAATTCTCCAATATCACCTTGGGGACAAAATCAATTGTCACTTTCTCAGTACATTCTGTAGGAGGCTACTTTCCTCACAGCGGTTCTTTGTTCATGACTGTACATCAACCTGAGCTACTACAGTACTCTAAAATGGAACAGGGTTACTGGCTTCATAGAGTCAGTGCAAAGATTAGACTAGGTAAAGCATATAAGGAATTTAGCACCGTGCCTAGCACATAATAACCATTCATTAAATGCCAATAATCACTATTACTATCAAAACAGATTAGTCTTTACTATCTTAGCTATTACAAGACGGGAAAAAGTCACCCATTCTTGCTGAACTAGTCCCACAGTGGAAAATAAGGCCACATTTTCTTTGAGAGAGAATTATATAATAGTTCAAATTTAAACCAACAAAGCTTTTGAGTATTTTTTTTGTTGCAACTCACCAGAGTAGGCACAGGGTGCCCAACAAGAAATAAGACCCATCTGTCATCCTCAGAGTCTCACAATCCACTGGGAGACATATACAGAAATATAATTGAAAATCCAAAAGATTAAACACTGGGAGAGCGTTATAGCCAAAGTGCCAGGAGAATACAGAGGAGACAGGAATTAACTCAGTGGGGGAAGAGGGTGTTTGGTTAGAAAAGGGGTAAAAGGTGATTATTTAATTGGCCCTTATTAAGGGAATGGAATTGTGTCAAACAGAAAACAGAAGGAAAGGGCACTTTAGGCTGGATAAATATGATAGGCAGAGAATCAAGAGCATGAAAAATGTAGTCTGCTAGAGGAAATGTATACCTCTGTGTTTTTTTGGTTGTTTGTTGTTTTGTGTTTGTTTTTTTAGAACCTGAGTTATGACATTAAAAATGGAAGTGAAAGATGTTTAGGGAATGGATTGATTATGACATGGTTTAAATGGATGATGTGCAAAGGGAAATTTAATTCATCTTAAACTCAACATTTTTATATGTGAGAACTATAGGATCAAATCTTTATTTTCAAAAGAAAAATGGTGGGCAGTGTGGAGGTAGGTCAGAGGTAGGCAAGAAAGAAAGCAGGGTGACCATTCTGGATGTTACTTTAATAGACCAATCAAGAAAAGATGAGAACCTGAACTAAAACAGTGATGGTAGAAATTAAGAGCAAGGGGTATTGACTGATGAGGATGAAGAGATGAGAGAAATACAGATCGGACAGGTGTAGCCAACTACTGTCCTAATCAACCTCAAAATTTCAATAGCTTATCAAACAGAACTATGTCTTACTTGTTTCAGACCAATGATAGTGAACCTATGTCTCTGTTGCATACAGTCAGTGGGAGATTCAGGCTTCTTTCATCTATGGCCCAGTCTGCCCTTAGGGCCACACAGTTCTCTGCTGGATCTTTAACATCCAGCAGGCAAACAGGGAGGTAGAAAATGGAAGGTAAATGTAGTTTTTATGGGCTGGGCTTAGAAACATGCACATAATTTCCATCAACAGTCTATTAACCAACTTCATCATGTGGCTACATCTTAATTGCAAAAAAGTCTGGGAAATGTGGTCCGGAGATATAACCAGGAGAATGAAAGAAATGAAATGGCTTGGGGAAAAACTAATTGGTCTCTGCCACAGGCCATTTAAGTGAAGGTATCCAGCAAGCCAGGTGGATCTCTGGGATTTAAGAGAAGTCCTAATGGGAGACAGAGATTCAGAAATCATAACTCTGCAGAAGGAGTAGATAGTGTGGTCAAGGGACATATGTACCATAAGAAAAAAAGATATTACTACAAAAGTATTTACTATACATAGATTGGATATGAAAGTTAGTAACCATTATATGGCAATTCTCTATCCTTACTTTCTGAATCATGGTCTTTTGGAGAGCAGAGCAGTATGATTACATAAGGACACGAACGTGTAAGTGTGTGTGTCCCTGATTGATTATCTATCTATCTGTCTGTCTATCTATCTATCTATTGATCTACCTATGTATCTATCATCTCTACACTTATTTATTGAATGTCTGATAAGGATGGCACACTGTTCTAGGGACTTGGGATCTGGCTGTGAACATAAGTCTTTGTGGATCTTACATTCCTTCAAGGGAGACAGCATTAAAAACAAATTATCTTATTTATGATTTATATGACTTTAATTGGATAAAAAGAACAAATCAGAAGCACAGGATGGGATGAGAGTAAAGAGGAGCTACTGACTGGTCTACATGGGCAAAGGAGATGTATGAAAGAGTCTCACGTGGACCGCAAAAATGAATAAATTATGAGCTTCAGCCCTTAAAAGAATAGCTGATGAGGGGAAAGTGTAGGACCCTCATACGAAAACAGAAAGCTAAAAATGCCTCTAAGAAAGAGAAAAATAAAATATCTGTGAATGTCTAAGAGGGAAAAATGCCTCTTAGGGGGATGAAAGATGTCCAAGTGTAAAACACTGGTCTTTACAATGTGCCTCTAAAGACACAGTGTAGAAATGCAGTGGGGCTGATCTTCCAGGGGGGAGAGAGGGGTCAGGGTAATCACAGCCATGGGAGGAGGGCAGCCTGGAAAATGGGAAGGACATTGTTTCCCAGGCACCTGCAGAGGGTGAGGGAGGTAGGCAAACAGTTGCATATATCATTTGGGAACAGAAACTGGAGGGCTGGATTGAACTGAAGAGACTATAGCCTTAAAAAAAAAGCAACTGGGAGGCTATTTCAATTACCCCCAAAACAGGTGATGTGTGAATTGGATTATTGGCAGGAAGGAAAGGAGTGAGACAGATTTGAGTCAGAGCAATGAGAAGCAATAGGACTTCATGCTTTCAACAAATATTTAGTGAGCACCTAGTAGGAACCAAATATTATTAGATACTGGGGCCAACCCTGTCTTCCTTTTCTCACTAATGCTTCAGGGAACAAAAGAATGTCCGGTTACGCAGACTTGATTCTGTTCTTTCTTGCCCTCATGGTCTTTCAGAGATTCTTGACTGTTGTTGCTCAATTCCTCTTACCCACATGTCTCAGAGTTACTGTCCTTTTGCCTCTCTTTCTGCAAATCACATGCTGCTTTAGTGAGAAGTGGAGGAGTGCCCAGCAGTAGATACCCTGAGGGCCACACACAGCTAGGTACTGCCATGCCACACTATATACATGTTATTTTGGCCTAACAGACTTTATATTTGCACAGACTGTGAACTGGCAATTGGTATTTATACACAGCCTATCCCCCAGGGATGACCCATGGGCATGCAAGCCTTCCAGAGCTGGCAGCCCTCTATGAATGCTGATTGGGTAATGTGTTTTTATAGAAACAGATCCTAATGTGTGTTTCCAACTTCGAGCTATCTGTCTGTGTACTCCTTCATTTAAAATAAAACACAAAGATGTTTAGCTGTGCAAATAGGAAAGGTGATTCCAGCTAGGTTTCAATTTGGGCCACCTTCCATAAATCTCTTCAGATACCTTTGCTTTCTGTTTTCAAAAGTAAAAAGCTATTGGAGTGCTCACATATTAGAGTTTTTCCTGGTTATTCACAGTGAGCAATGAGCACTAAATAAAGCAACTGCCAAATAAATACATTTTGGTTACAAAGAGAACCCATCGTGTGACTAAAATCTTAAATCTAATTAAGGTATTTCCAAATGCCATATCTTTGAAATCTTCCAACAACAAAAAATACCTTTCAGCCGGGACCTGGGAATTGCTAGCTTTGTACATAAAAGAAACAGCTTGTTCTAAAGCTGAACTTCAGCGATTACAGAGGCAGTGTCTTTCATAAGCCCATTAGGAGGGGCATTTCTCTGCTAAAACCTTTGGATAGTAACGTCTGTGAGCACTTCTCACTGCCAATGGTTCTTCCATAAGAGCTTAAATAAATCTCATGCACATTCTGTCATTGTGATGCTTCCTGTAGTCAAAATCTGAAATTAAAATGGTTACAGAAAGTGGTCTGTACATGTACAACTCCAAAATAGAGGTTCAAAGAGTGTATTTTAGTAATCAGTGCTCTCCCATGGCCATGCAAATAGCTGCTTGCTGGGTATACACATTTTCCAAGTTGAAGATGGAAATCAGGATGAAACTAGAACAACAAAGGAGGCTTCTCTGCGCTAGTGGAGTAAAGAAGAATCTTAATGTTTCTGCCTACCCAAAGAGCAGATGTTTCTTTTCTCATTCTTCCTTTATCTATTTAAAAGGATGTTTTAAAAGATAGTTTAAAAGAGAAAAGAAAAATTTGGAGAATTTCCTAATAGCACAAAATGCTCATGACCTGAAAAAAATAAGGAAAATAAATCTATTTCTTGTCACACTCAGGCTAGGTATCCATACACTTGGATGACAAACATGAAATATCTGGATAGGAAAAAATATCCATCCAATTACCCAATACTTCATCTACAAAATGATATTTGACATTCATAAGGCAAAATATACAAATATTACTGTTTGTCTTTTTTTTTCTATTTTACCACTTAGCCATAATTTTTTTTAAATGTAATAATCTAGGACTCAGTTAGCTAAGATTGATTTTTACGATACTTTGTATATTTTATGGGGAAAATGGATTCAGACCTCTATGATGCAGCTGATAATTCTAGTTTGCATTTTACTTTGTGTGGATGTACATAAAATAAAGCCTCTCTGCTCTTCAAGTTTATTAAGGACTGTGGTCTGAAGACTTAAAGTATTTTAGAATGATCTTTCTTTTCATATACACAACTTTAAATTTACTTAGAAATATCACTCCAAATTATTTTTAACCATGTATTGGTTTTTGCATTTTCAAACTGCTATACATATGCTATTCTTGCCAAATGAAGAATTAGAACATCTTTGTTAATTGCATTTAATGGAGCAGTTTCCATGGGCATATGCTTGTGTGTGTGTGTGTGTGTTTTATATGCACATTTTTGTGTGTATGTGTATATACCCATGTATTTATATAATTTACATGCCCATCCATACTCCTAGCAAACACATATAGTTTTACAGATAAACCCATATTCATATGGGTGCTTTTTTGAGTTCATATGATCAGCAACCAATATGCTAGCTTGGCCTTTTTCCTCCTTTTAAACAAAGAGCCAGATTTGCCTCTGGCCACACTGTGCACTATGTAGAACATACATCCAACTTCAAAAGGACCGTGTAAGCAATGAGTTTTTGAAGGCAGGCAGAAAGCATATGTCTACATGCCTTAAGGCACAGGAAGGTCAACCAACGCCCTTATGGTCACACAGAAGGTATGTCTCTGTGATCAAACCAGTGTCGGAAAGTCTCAAACTACCGGGTTCTATGTGACTTCTATCCATACATGAATGCTAATTTTTATAAAAAAGAATCACAAGGGCCCTACAGGGCATTACCTCCTTCAATAGCAGTTCATGGGCTAAGAAAGTGGTTTGTGGGGCTCATTTCTAATGACAGTTCACAGTAAATACCCTTTATTGGGTGTTTACGATATGACAGACCCTCCTGATCTGACATCTATTTAATCCCTACAATTCGATTATGTGATATGGACTATTATACCCATTTATTGATTGGATATCTGTTTAATCCTGCCATATCTCTATGACATATGTACTAATATTATTCCCATATTATAGATCATGAAAAATCAATGCTTTGGGAAGTAACTCACCAGGATCATGCAACCAGTGAATGGCAAAGCTGGGCTTGAAGTGGAAGTTTTGTGTCTCCCAAGCTTATGCTTACAATTTTAAAAAATGTTAATGGTTATCATTTACTGAACACTTAAAATATACCAAACATCGTGCTTAGCACTTGACATACATTATATCTCTCTAGTACTCATGATCCATTACTAGGCAGAGGTGTCCTATGTCCCCATTTCACCTGTGAAGAAACTGACCTATGGAGTGCTTTTAAACCTCACATATTCTGCCTCTCCCATAGGATTTGTGTGTATCTTCCTTATCTGAGCTGGAGACAAGAGCAGAAATGCATATTACAGGGCCAAATTAGAACCCAACTCATAAATTTTAGTTGAATCACTATTCCTTCAGGTCACTTTATTTTCTATGAGAGCCACTAGCAATCCACATCTAAATAATCTTAAACAAGAGACAAGCCCATCAACAAGAATTGATGGTGAGATATGAGCTGCAGATCATTTTTCATAATCAACACATGAGTGCACTCTGCAATATAAATCTGTGTAGGTCACACCACTGCTTACACAAAGCCCAGGCTTCATGCTACAGTGAAAGCTGTGGACAGCCTTGTCTACAGTGTGACTGAAAGCATGCAGACTACTGTGCTCTCCATCCCAAACTGGCCCTTTAAGACCTCCTCTGCTCCTGTAACCACAAGCACTTCCAATCTTGCATTCAACAATCCTTGGCTTCTTTCACTGTCTTCCGACACAGAGCTTCCACCCTTAATATGATAAGCACACTTGGCTTGTTGAGTACTGTGCTAATGAAGGAGGCAACTTCCATGGCTTATGGCGCCCGCAGCCTTCTCGGCACTATCTGCTCGGTGGTGCTCCAGTCACCTGCTGGCTTTCTTCAGACACTGGAGCTGCATCGTCAGGTCTGGGGAGGCTGCTGCCCACACTGCAGTGGGCTGGGCTCCCACGCTCAGACAAGGCCGAGGCCTCGAGTGCTCCCAGAGCTGAGGCCTAGGGTCAACACCATCACATGTCTCCCCAGGGCTCTGAAGCTGCAGCTGGAGGCCATCACTGCACATGGCTTCACTCCAGAGAGGAGAGCCATACTCTGAGCAAGGGAGGAGTCTGCACCAGGACACACTGGCTTGGTGTCACCCACTCAACCCTGAAATACAAGTCTGTCAATTAGCCACGTGATGTGTTTGTTTTTATTTATCATGCAAGACAACACTGTTTATTGAAGCAAATGATGCTTCTGGAAACTTTTCTGGGTTCTTCGCAAAGGGAATTAATAAATGGGAGTGCCTTCAAAAATTCTCAATCATAATATAAATTGGTCATGGGATGATAGCACAGCATGGAGAATGTAGCCATTGATTCTGTAACAACTTTGTATGCTGACAGTAACTGTACTAGCTGGGGTAAGGATTTAATAATATGGGTAACTGTTGGCCCACTGTGTTATATACTTGAAACCAATATAAGATTTTATATCAGTGATACTTCAGTAAAAAATAAATAAATAAAATAAATGGGAGTGCCTGAAGCCCTGCTTATAGATAGAGGTAATAGTTCAGTTTGGAAGACTGACTTCCTGCTAGAGCTAAAGAGAGAGGGGTATGTTGCCTGGCAGCCCCCACACTATAGGTCATGGTGTCCAGAGAAGACAAAGTACAGGCTGCTGGATAATTACGGATAGATAATTTACCTGTCTGGTCAAGACTTCTGAAGCACTGCCGCTTTTTAAGCCCAACCCTAATCCTTGTTTCACAGATCCCTTCTTTTCTCTTTTCTATGAATACTCCTCCTTTACATTCGTAACCTCTTAATTCTTCCTCTGTGCTTCTTCCTGGTAGCTTTTACAAGTGTCAGATAATCCCCATCGTCAGGAAATCTTTTCAAGGTTATAGCACACTATTAGCCCTGCTTCAATTTCTTCACATGTAAAGTTCCCAAATGAGTTGTTGATTTCCACTACTTCCAATTTTATCTCCAGCTTCTTGATTCCCCTTAAATTTTTGTTTCTGTCTCTACCACCCTATGGACCTTCTGGGCGGCCGCTGGCCTACTGTGGGTTGGGCCACTGTGGTGTCACTCTTGTTTTTTCCAATCCTTTTTTTTTAAATTTTTTATTAAGGTATTATGGATATAGACTCTTATGAAGGTTTCACATGAAAAAACAATGTTGTTACTACTTTTACCCATATTATCAAGTCCACACCTATACCCCAAAGCAGTCACTGTCCATCAGTGTAGTGAGATACCACAGATTCACTGTTTGCCTTCTCTGTGCTACACTGTTTTCCCCATGACCCCCCACACCATGTGTACGAAACATAATACCCCTCAATCTCCTTCTCTGACCCTCCCCATCCGCCCTCCCTCCACCCCTCCCCTTTGGTAACCACTAGTCCCTTCTTGGGGTCTGTGAATCTGCTGCTGTTTTGTTCCTTTAATTTTACTGCATTGTTATACTCTACAAATGAGGGAAATCATTTGGCACTTGTCTTTCTCTGCCTTGCTTATTTCACTGAGCATAATATCTTCCAGCTTCATCCATGTTGTTGCAAATGGTAGGATTTGTTTCTTTCTTATGGCTGAATAGTATTCCAATGTGTATATGTACCACCTCTTCTTTATCCATTCATCTACTGATGGACACTTAGGTTGCTTCCATATCTTGGCTATTGGAAATAGTGCTGCAATAAACATAGGGGTGCATAGGACTTTTTGAATCTGAGAAGTTGTATTCTTTGGGTAAATTCCAAGGAGTGGGATTCCTGGGTCAAATGGTATTTCTATTTTTAGTTTTTTGAGGAGCCTCCATATTGCTTTCCACAATGGCTGAACTAGCTTACATTCCCACCAGCAGTGTAGGAGGGTTCTCCTTTCTCCGCAGCCTCGCCAGCATTTGTTGTTCTTGGTCTTTTCGATGCTGGCCATCCTTACTGGTGTGAGGTGATATCTCATTGTGGTTTTAATTTGCATTTCCCTGATGATTAATGATGTGGAGCATCTTTTCATGTGTCTATTGGCCATCTGAATTTCTACGTTGGAGAATTGTCTCTTCGTATCCACTGCCCATTTTTTAATTGGGTTATTTGTCTTTTGGGTGTGGAGGTGAGTGAGTTCCTTAAATATTTTGGATGTTAACCCCTTGATGGATATGTCATTTACAAATATATTGTCACATACTATAGGATGCCTTTTCGTTCTGTTGATGGTGTCCTTTGCCGGACAGAAACGTTTTAGTTTGATGTAGTCCCATATATTCATTTTTGCTTTTGTTACCCTGGCTTGAGGAGATGCATTCAGGAAGAAGTTGCTCATGCTTATATTCAGGAGATTTTTTCCTGTGTTGTCTTCTAAAAGTTTTATGGTTTCATGACTTAGATTCAGGTTTTTGATCCATTTTGAGTTTACTTTTGTGTATGGGGTTAAACCATAATCCAGTTTCATTCTCTTGCATGTGCCTGTCTTGTTTTGCCAACACCAGTTGTTGAAGAGGCTGTCATTTCACAATTGTATATCCATGGCTCCTTTATCACATATTAATTGACCATATATGGTTGGGTTTATATCAGGGCTCTCTAGTCTGTTCCATTGGTCTATGGGTTTGTTCTTGTGTCAGTATCAAATTGTCTTGATTACTGTGGCTTTGTAGTAGAGCTTGAAGTTGGGGAGTGTAATCCCCCCAGCTTTATTCTTCCTTCTCAGGATTGCTTTGGCTATTTGGGGTCTTTTGTGGTTCCATATGAATTTTAGAATGACTTGCTCTAGTTCATCAAAGAATGCTGTTTTGTGGTTCCATATGAATTTTAGAACGATTTGCTCTAGTTCATCAAAGAATGCTGTTGGTATTTTTTTTTTACATGGGTCTTGCTTTTTTATTCATTCTATTACTCTGTGTCTTTTTTTGGGGGTACTGTTAATGTACAATTACTTGAACAACATTATGATTACTAGACCCCCTATTATCAAGTCCCCCCCACATACCCCATTACAGTCACTGTCCATCAGCATATAAGTTGCTGTAGAATCATTACTTGTCTTCTCTGTAAATACTGCTTTTCCTGTGCCCCTCCCACCCCATTATGTGTGCTAAATGTAATGACCCTTTTTCCCCCTTATCCCTCCCTTCCCACTCATCCTCCCCAGTCCTTTCCCTTTGGTAACTATTAGTCCGTTCTTGGGTTCTGTGAGTCTGCTGCTGTTTTGTTCTTTCAGTTTTTTCTTTGTTCTTATACTCCACAGATGAGTGAAATCATTTGATACTTGTCTTTCTCCACCTGGCTTATTTCATTGAGCATAATACTCTCTAGTTCCATCCAAGTTGTTGCAAACAGTAGGATTTGTTTTCTTCTTATGGCTGAATAATATTTGATTGTGTGTATGTAACACATCTTCTTTATCCATTCATCTACTGATGGACACTTAGGTTGCTTCCATTTCTTGGCTATTGTAAATAGTGCTGCCATAAACATAGTGTTGCATATGTCTTTTTCAAACTGGGCTGCTGCATTCTTAGGGTAAATTCCTAGGAGTGGGATTCCTGGGTCAAATGGTATTTCTATTTTGAGATTTTTTGAGGAACCTCCATACTGCTTTCCACAATGGTTGAACTAATTTACATTCCCACCAGCAGTGTAGGAGGGTTCCCCTTTCTCCACATCCTCACCAACATTTGTTGTTGTTTGTGTTTTGGATGTAGGCCATCCTAACTGGTGTGAGGTGATACCTCATTGTGGTTTTAATTTGCATTTCTCTGATGATTAGCAATGTGGAGCATCTTTTCATGTGCCTGTTGGCCATCTGAATTTCTTCTTTGGAGACGTGTCTATTCATGTCCTCTGCCCATTTCTTAACTGGATTATTTGCTTTTTGTTTGTTGAGGTGCATGAGCTCTTTATATATTTTGGATGTCAACCCCTTATTGGATACGTCATTTATGAATATATTCTCCCATACTGTAGGATGTCTTTTTGTTCTACTGATGGTGTCCTTTGCTGTACAGAAGCCTTTTATCTTGCTATAGTCCTACTTGTTCATTTTTGCTTTTGTTTCCCTTGCCAGGGGAGATATGTTCATGAAGACTTTGCTCATGTTTATGTCCAAGATATTTTTGCCTATGTCTTTTTCTAAGAGTTTTATGGTTTCATGACTTACATTCAGGTCTTTGATCCATTTTGAATTTACTTCTGTGTATGGGGTTAGACAATGATCCAGCTTCATTCTCTTACATGCAGCTGACCAGTTTGCCATAACCAGCTGTTGAGGAGGCTGTCATTTCCCCATTGTATATCCATGGCTCCTTTATCATATATTAACTGACCATATATGTTTGGGTTAATATCTGGACTCTCTATTCTGTTCCACTGTTCTGAGGGTCTGTTTTTGTGCCATTACCAAATTGTCTTGATTACTGTAGCTTTGTAGTAGAGCTTGAAGTTGGGGAGAGAGATCCCCTCTGCTTTATTCTTCCTTCTCAGGATTGCATTGGCTATTCGAGGTCTTTTGTGGTTCCATATGACTTTTACAACTATTTGTTCTAGTTCGTTGAAGAATACTTTAGGTATTTTAATAGAGATTGCATTGAATCTGTAGATTGCCTTAGGCAGGATGGCCATTTTGACAATATTGATTCTTCCTAGCCAAGAGCATGAGATGAATTTCCATTTATTAGTGTCCTCTTTAATTTCTCTTAAGAGTGTGTTGTAGTTTTCAGGGCATAGGTCTTTCACTTCCTTGGTTAGGTTTATTCCTAGGTATTTTATTCTTTTTGATGCGATTGTGAATGGAATTGTTTTCCTGATTTCTCTTTCTGCTACTTCACCATTTGTGTATAGTAATGAAACAGATTTCTGTGTATTAATTTTGTATCCCACAACTTTGCTGAATTCAGATATTAGATCTAGTAGTTTTGCAGGGATTCTTTAGGGTCTTTTATGTACAATATCATGTCCTTTGCAAACAGGGACAGTTTGACTTTTTCCTTGCCAATCTGGATGCCTTTTCTTTCTTTCTGTTGTCTAATTGCTGTGGCTAGAACCTCCAGTACTATGTTGAATAGAAGTGGGGAGAGTGGGCATCCTTGTCTTGTTCCCAATCTTATAGGAAAAGCTTTGAACTTCTCACTGTTAAGTATACTGTTGTCTGTGGGTTTGTCATATATGGCCTTTATTATGTTGAGGTACATGCCCTCTATACCCATTTTGTTGAGAGTTTTTATCATGAATGGGTGTTGAATTTTGTCAAATGATTTTTCAGCTGAGTTACTTGCCTTATATACCTATTTTGTTGAGAGTTTTTATCATGAATGGGTGTTGGATTTTGTCAAATGCTTTTTCAACATCTATGGAGATGATCATGTGGTTTTTGTCTTTCTTTTTGTTGATGTGGTGGATGATGCTTATGGGTTTTTGAATGTTGTACCATCCTTGCATCCCTTGAATAAATCCTACTTGATCATGATGGATGATCTTTTTGATGTTTTTTTGAATTTGGTGTGCTAATATTTTGTTGAGTATTTTTGCATCTATGTTCATTAGGGATATTGGTCTGTAATTTTCTTTATTTGTGGTGTCTTTGCCAGGTTTAGGTATTAGAGTGATGCTGGCCTCATAGAATGAATTTGGAAGTATTTCCTCTTCTACTTTTTGGAAAACTTTAAGGAGGATGGGTATTAGGTCTTCACTAAATGTTTGATGAAATTCAGCAGTAAAGCCATCTGGTCCAGGAGTTTTGTTCTTAGGTAGTGTTTTGATTACCAATTCAATTTCATTGCTGGTAATTGGTCTGTTAAGATTTTCTGTTTCTTTCTGGGTCAGCCTTGGAAGGTTGTATTTTTCTAGAAACCTGTCCATTTCTTCTAGGTTATCCAGTTTGTTACCATATAATTTTTCATAGCATTCTCTCATAATTCTTTGTATTTCTGCAGTGTCCATAGTGATTTTTACTTTCTCATTTCTGAATCTGTTTTTGTGTGCATACTCTTTTTTTCTTGATAAGTCTGGCTAGGGGTTTATCTATTTTGTTTATTTTCTTGAAGAACCAGCTCCTGCTTTCATTGATTCTTTCTATTGTATTATTCTTCTGGATTTTATTTATTTCTTCTCTAATCTTTATTATGTCCTTCTTTCTACTGTCCTTGGGCCTCATTTGTTCTTCTTTTTCCAGTTTCATTAATTGTGAGTTTAGACTGTTCACATGGGATTGTTCTTCTTTCCTGAGGTAGGCCTGTATTGCAATATACTTTCCTCCTAGCACGGCCTTCACTGCATCCCATAGATTTTGGGGTGTTGAATTATTATTGTCATTTGTCTTCATATATTGCTTGATCTCTGTTTTTATTTGTTCATTGATACATTGGTTATTTAAGAGCATGTTGTGAAGCCTCCATGTGTTTGTAGGATTTTTCATTTTCTTTGCATAATTTATTTCTAGTTTCAGACCTTTGTGGTCTGAGAAACTGGTTGGTACAATTTCAATATTTTTGAATTTACTGAGGCTCTTTTAGTGGCCTAGTATATGATCTATTCTTCAAAATATTCCATGTGCACTTGAGAAGAAGGTGTAGTCTGCTGCTTTTGGGTGTAGAGTTATGTAGATGTCTGTTAGGTCCATCTGTTCAAATACGTTGTTAAGTGCCTCTGTCTCTTTATTTATTTTCTGTCTGGTTGATCTGTCCTTTGGAGTGAGCAGTGTGTTGGAGTCTCCCAAAATGAATGGATTGCTTTCTATTTCTCCCTTTAATTCTGTTAGTGTTTGTTTCACATATGTAGGTGCTCCTGTGTTGGGTGCATAGGTATTTATAATGGTTATATCTTCTTGTTGGATTGACTGCTTTATCATTATGTAATGTCCTTCTTTGTCTCTTGTGACTTTCTTTGTTTTGAAGTCTACTTTGTCTGATACAGGTACTGCCACTCTTGCTTTTTTCTCCCTATTAGTTGCATGAAATATCTTTTTCCATCCCTTCACTTTTAGTCTGTGTATGTCTTTGGGTTTAAAGTGTGTCTCTTGTAGGCAGCATATAGATGGGTCTTGTTTTTTTATCCATTCAGTGACTCTATATATCTTTTGATTGGTGCATTCAGACCATTTACATTTAGGGTGATTATTGATAGGTATGTACTTACTGTCATTGCAGGCTTTAGATTCATGGATACCAAAGGTTCCAGGGTAACTTTCTCATTATCTAAGAGTCTAACTTAACTCACTTAAAATGCTATTACAAACAGTCTAAAGATTCTTTTTTTCTCCTCCTTTTTCTTCCTCCTCCATTCTTTATATATTACGTATCATGTTCTGTACTCTTTGTGTATCCCTTGATTGACTTTGGGGATAGTTGACTTAATTTTTCAGTTGCTTAGTAATTAACTTTTCTACTTTCTTTACTGTGGTTTTATTACCTCTGGTGACAGCTATTAAACCATAGGAACACTTCCATTTATAGCAGTCTCTCCAAAATACACTGTAAAGACAGTTTGTGGGAGCTCAGCTTTTGCTTATCTGGAAATTGTTTAATCCCTCCTTCATATTTAAATGATAATCTTGCTGGATAAAGTTTTGGGCCTTCAGCTTCATTGCATTAAATACATCATGCCACTACCTTCTGGCCTGTAAGGTTTCTGTTGAGAAGTCTGATGATAGCCTCATGGGCTTTCCTTTGTATGTGATCATATTTCTCTCTCTGGCTGCTTTTAATAGTCTGTCCTTAACCTTGATCCTTGCCATTTTAATTACTATATGTTTTGGTGTTGTCTTCCTTGAGTCCCTTGTGTTGGGAAATCTGTGCATCTCCATGGCCTGAGAGACTATCTCCTTCCCCAGAATGGGGAAGTTTTCAGCAATTACCTCCTCAAAGACACTTTCTTTTTTTTTTTAACCCTTTTCTGTGGATAAAACTAGAGCATATTTTTAAATTATGAGTTAATACTAATCTCTCTGATTTAATCCAGTGTCACAGAAATCTTCCTCTTCTTCCTGCATTTCTTATTCATATCTCTCTTCTCCCATAGTGTAAACCAATATTGTATGAATAGGCATAGTGATAACTCTGGTTTCCAGCATCCCTGTAGTTACTCATTTGCTCAGATCTACAGTACACATATAGTAGTATTAGAGTCACTACAGCAATACCACTACCAACAACAAATCTCCTAAATAAGGTTCAAGATTTCTTTGTTGTTCTTTTTGTCTTTAGAATAAATTTCAGTGAGGGTATCTTGAGTAATGTATTCAGAAGTTATTTGACCAAATCCTCTTTTTCTTTTGTGTGATTTTGATATCCATTTGCTATTAAATAAGGTCATTTATATGTGTTTATACTTAATTTTATCTTTCTCCCCATCTTTGCTAATTCATTTTTATTGTTCAAACATTAAAATATTAGCATATAAGCAAGGGAAAAATTACATAAAAAGATAAACTCAGGATCTCTCAGTTCCTTCCCTGGTGCTTATACCATATTCCTACCTATTCCCTTTAAGTTATTAATTAAGTAATTAATTTTATTGGTTTCTGTCTTACTTATCCTTCTAGTATTTCTTTTTAATTTATTTTGGTATCATTAATCTACATGTGCAATATTATGGTTATTAAACTACCCATTTCATCAGGTCCCCCCCACCAACCTCATTACAGTCACTGTCCATCAGCGTAGTGAGATGCTATAGAATCACTACTTGTCTTCTCTGAATTGTACAGCCCTCCCTGTGCCCCCCGCAACATTACGTCTGCTAATCGTAATGCCTCTTTTTCCCCGTTGTACCTCCCTTCCCGCCCATCCTCCCCAGTCCCTTTCCCTTTGGTATCTTGGGTTCTGTGAGTCTGCTGCTGTTTTGTTCCTTCAGTTTTTTCTTTGTTCTTATACTCCACAGATGAGTGAAATCATTTGATACTTGTCTTTCTCTGCCTGGCTATTTCATTGAGCATAATACTCTCTAGTTCCATCCAAGTTGTTGCAAACGGTAGGATTTGTTTTCTTCTTATGGCTGAATAATAGTCCATTGCGTATATGTAACACATCTTCTTTATCCATTCATCTACTGATGGACACTTAGGTTGCTCCCATTTCTTGGCTATTGTAAACAGTGCTGCCATACACATAGGGATGCATCTGTTTTTTCAAACTGGGCTTCTGCATTCTTAGGGTAAATTCCTAGGAGTGGGATTCCTGGGTCAAATGGTATTTCTATTTTGAGATTTTTTGAGGAACCTCCATACTGCTTTCCACAATGGTTGAACTAATTTACATTCCCACCAGCAGTGTAGGAGGGTTCCCTTTTCTCCACATCCTTGCCAACATTTGTTGTTGTTTGTGTTTTGGATGTTGGCCATCCTCACTGGTGTGAGGTGATATCTCATTGTGGTTTTAATCTGCATTTCTCTGATGATTAGCGATGTGGAGCATCTTTTCATGTGCCTGTTGGCCATCTGAATTTCTTCTTTGGAGAAGTGTCTATTCATGTACTCTGCCCATTTCTTAATTAGATTATTTGCTTTTTGTTTATTGAGGTGCATGAGTTCTTTTTATATATTTTGGATGTCTACCCCTTATAGGATATGTCATTTATGAATATATTCTCCCATACTGTAGGATGTCTTTTTGTTCTACTGAGGTGTCCTTTGCTGTACAGAAGCTTTGCAGGTTGATATAGTCCCACTTGTTCATTTTTGCTTTTGTTTCCCTTGCCCGGGGAGATATGTTCATGAAGAAGTCGCTCATGTTTATGTCCAAGAGACTTTTGCCTATGTTCTTTCTAAGAGTTTTATGGTTTCATGACTTACATTCAGGTCTTTGATCCATTTTGAGTTTACTTTTGTGTATGGGGTTAGACAGTAGTCCAGTTTCATTCTCTTACATGCAGCTGTCCAGTTATGCAAACACCAGCTGCTGAAGAGGCTGTCATCTCCCCATTGTATATCCAAGGCTCTTTTATCATATATTAATTGACTGCATATGTTTGGGTTAATGTTTGGATTTTCTATTCTGTTCCACTGGTCTGTGGGTCTGTTTTTGTGCCAGTACCAAATTGTCTTGATTACTGTGGCTCTGTAGTAGAGCTTGAAGTCAGGGAGCATAATTCCCCCTGTTTTATTCCTCCTTCTCAGGATTGCTTTGGCTATTCGGGGTCTTTTGTGGTTCCATATGAATTTTAGAATTATTTGTTCCAGTTGATTGAAGAAAGCTGTTGGTATTTTGATAGGGATTGCGTTGAATCTGTAGATTGCTTTAGGGAGTATAGCCATTTTGACAATATTTATTCTTCCTAGCCAAGAGCATGGGATGAATTTCCATTTATTACTGTCCTCTCTAATTTCTCTTAGGAGTGTCTTGTAGTTTTCAAGGTATAGGTCTTTCACTTCCTTCATTAGGTTTATTCCTAGGTATTTTATTTTTGATGCAGTTGTGAATGGAATTGTTTTCCTGATTTCTCTTTCTGTTAGCTCACCGTTAGTGTATAGGAAAGCAACAGAATTCTGTGTGTTAATTTTGTATCCTGCAAATTTGCTGAATTCAGATATTAGTTCTAGTAGTTTTGGAGTGGAGTCTTTAGGGTTTTTTATGTACAATATCATGTCATCTGCAAATAGTGACAATTTAACTTCTTCTTTACCAACCTGGATGCCTTGTATTTCTTTGTTTTGTCTCATTGCTGTGGCTAGGACCTCCAGTACTATGTTGAATAACAGTGGAGAGATTGGGCATCCCTGTCTTTTTCCCTATCTTAGGTGAAAAGATTTCAGCCTCTCGCTGTTACATATGATGTTAGTTGTGGGTTTTTTATATATAGCCTTTATGATGTTGAGGTACTTGCCGTCTATACCCATTTTGTTGAGAGTTCTTATCCTGAATGGATGTTAAATTTTGTCAAATGCTTTCCAGCCTCTATGGAGATGATCATGTGGTTTTTGTTCTTCTTGTTGTTGATGTGGTGGATGATGTTGATGGATTTTCGAATGTTGTACCATCCTTGCATCCCTGAGATGAATCCCACTTGATCATGGTGTATGATCCTCTTGATGTATTTTTGAATTCAGTTTGCTAATATTTTGTTGAGTATTTTTGCATCTACGTTCATCAGGGATATTGGTCTGTAATTTTCTTTTTTGGTGAGGTCTTTGCCAGGTTTTGGTATTAGAGTGATGCTGGCTTCATAGAATGAGTTTGGAAGTATTCCCCCCTCTTCTATTTTTTGGAAAACTTTAAGGAGAATGGGTGTTATTTCTTCTCTATATGTCTGGTAGAATTCAGAGGTGAATTGAAAGAAAAAGGATTAGATTCCTTACTCAAAAGAGAAGAAAATTACTGCTGTGTATGCACGTGTGTGTGTGTGTGTGTTACACTTTCCCTATGCATCCATGTACACACAGTCTCAGTGTCTACAGTAACATGCTATGGAAGACTCTTAACATCCCCCAGCCTGGCTTCACCCCACTGAAATTGCCAGGAGATGATATAAATTGGTGGGATTTTCTCCCATTATATCTACTTCCCCGAACCTAGAGGTGGAAGTCTCCAAACAGCTCATTTTTTTTCCCTTTACAAGTTTGTGTACATTAAAAATAAAAGAAGACAAACCTTACAGCCTCATTCTGGGATGCACACATCATGTCGTTTTACGAGCTTGCAGTATCTGGGAAGACTAACATTCCTGCCTTCTCATTTTGAGGCTCATCGGAAAGCAACAAGAGTCCAAGAAACACATTATGAGTGTCCATTTGCTCTTTTGATAAAATCCCCAAAACAAACAAACAGAAAAGGCTGCCACAGAGTGAGTGTCAAAAGCTTGGCATCTTGTGTGCTCTTAAGCCCATGACCTTTTGGCTGCAGCTCATCTGGGTAACTAACTCCATTCATTGAACAAACGTTTATTCGAAACCAATCCTGCTCCTGAGGGGCCGGACACATGGGAAACACAGAAGGCACACAGATGCTCCCTGAGTTTAAGGACCTCAAAATCTAAGAATGAGATGGGCAACATGGAAAAATGATAGCTTCCATTTAGTGAGCTCTGACAGTGTAACAGACATTAAACCTATCATAGATTGTCACCTGGGGCCGTGCCCAGGTCTGCTCAGCTCCAGGTTCACACTTGTCCTGCTGCACCAGAAGGGCAATCATGAAGATGAATATGTATTTCCTTGGGAATATAGCCTGATGGCTAGGATGGTATCTTCATAGAATTGCTCTGCTCCTCTCCTCTCCCATGATTCCACGGGCCCTGAGTGGACCAAGGTGTCCCTTCAATACTGCCCAAGGGAAAAGTCCTTTTTGATGAATAAACTCAATGAATGATCAATAGCTCGGCCAGCTTCTTATCCCACTGAAAGTAAGAAGAGTAGGTGAAGTCAGCGGATCACAAAGAAGTTAAGGGAACATCCACTTAGCACTGACCACATAGTACACAGGAGGTAAAGAATAAACAGTTGTTGGTTCTGAAAACCAACATGGTGGGCTGGGGTGGGGTGGGCGTAGCGAAGGCACATGGAAAACTAGAAGTATTCTTTCATTTCTTCATTTGGCAGGACAGAGCCCAGCTACCCAGTGCACCAAATGCCTCTGATCCCCAGAACAACACGAGCAAATGATATTAAAAGTGGAAAAAGAAAAAGAATCAGAGCAGGTGATGGCATGGGCATCTAATGGCTGGGTCCTGTGCAGGCACACACACAGGCCAGCCTACCTACTACAGAGAACGAGCTCTCTCCTCTGGCTCTGACAACTGTCAGGACATCGTGGTCCCTTTTTTTTGTTTTGTATATTCATAGAAAATACCTCAATTCTATCCTGCTCTGCTACCCTTACTTCCTGTGTAAATCTTTCCCACCCTTAGGACCTGCAAATTCAGTTAATAAAACACAGAAGTCAGAGATTCAAAAAAAGCAGGCTTGTCATCAAATCCTCATTAGGACACCCAGCACATTTCCTTTGATAGGGTCCAAACCATGTTTATTTACTTATGAACTGGCATCCAGACATAGAAAATGTTAGCCCCTCGTCTATAACACATGAATGGCAAGGATATACAGAATCTCAGTAACTTGGTCTCAGATTTTCTACCTGTGACATGCAGAAAAGTGCTTTTAGAGAAAACTAATATGATCATGTTTTTAAAAAGCTACTTAAATAGTTACTTGAAAAGCAAAGGATAACAATTAGATGAAGCAAATTGTCCTACAGCAATCTGATTTAAATAAAATGAAGAATAATACGAAGTGCGTTTTGGGTTCAATCTGTGGCCTGGAATTAAAAATGGATCATGATCAAACTATCAGTAGGTACCATTCTGTCTTTCTTTTCAGATCATTTGAAAGGTAAAAACCTCAGTGTAATGTCTGTTTCACATGCCATCTTTTCAAGAATGATAATTTGGGAAGGAGAGTGACTGCTGGAAAAGGTTTTGTATCATCATTTAATCCAATTAAATAACTAATTACTAATAGGTGATAGTAAAGCACATTGCAGATACTAAAAGCTATATAAAATCTTAATAACATGAAACTCTGGGGCCCCAAAATGTATTCCTGAAAGCTGGCACTTTCTCCCTGTTACAGAAATGAAGTACATAAGAAAAGAAAACAATGAAAGGGAATGTTCTCCATAGTCTTACCCAAGCCTGAATTTTATCTTCCCTAAAATGTAAAGTCAGAATCTTAGCCCTCACTAGTGATCAGTGTTGGGCAAACTAAACTAAGCCATTTCCAAATCTCTTAGTTGCAGATATTTAATACATACCAGTGAAAGACTATGATTTTGTGTATAGATGAGCTAAAAACATAGATTTTTTTTTTTTTTTGGCAAAAGACACTGTCTAAGGGCCATTCCTACTGAGGTTTATATGAACCTGTAGAGGTCAGAAGTCATAACATCCAAAGGGACAACCTTCTATTTATACTAGTAAGTCATACCTAAGTTGCTTGGTACCTACTGCTTAAGGAAGAGGCAGCTAAAAGCTATATATTGGGGATGGGGTGATGTTCTTTTTTTGATTTGTATTTTGGCAAGTCAGGGTTAAAATCAGTTAGGAAAATAATTCAGTTAAGATTGTTTAGCTTTACTCTGATGAGTACTAGCTACAATGCATGTGGTTTATACAATGAGTATGTGTGATTTATATGGATTTTTTTTCAACAGCTCCAAGAATAATGAACTCTTCCTAGTGTCGTGTGGACTTCCTTTTTTCTATTTATTTTACATAGCCCTTCAAATGTTCTGCTGGGTCTGGCAATGTGTGTGGATGGGTTGATTGATTAATCTTATTTTCCTGTTCGTAATGATAGTTTTTAAATCAAGATAGTTTCATGGGTAAGAAAACTCCAGTGGACAGAAATAGTGTTTCTCAAGATCCCTGCATGAAAAGCATCCTCATATCCTCTCTTACCTGGGCTAACACATCCTTTATCCCATACTTGAGGTGATCTGAATATCCCCAACTGGCATTCATGAGAAGTAAAACTCTCCATAGACCTTCAACGAAAACGCATCTGATAATTAGAGAGAATACTTGCTAACAGAAAACCTACTCACCATTTGCTAGAAGAAATTTGTTTTTCTTAATTTTTTCCCATATAATTTCTCCCAAATATTTTATTTTGTGCTGGAATCCTGAGAAGTCATTTTTAGGAAAGCACAAAAAAGAATGTAAAAATAATTAATTGATAAAGCAAAAATTACTTCTACAAAACCAAGGTGGAAACCTGTGGTTCCCTTCTTGTGTCATTTTGGTAGTGCTCAGACGAAAGCACTCAGATGCTTTGGTTTTTCCTTTCTGTTACTTCTTTGAACAGCCGTTCACCAGTATTTCTAAAGCCCCTTTCATGGCTGACGCATGTGTTTTGGACATTTTGTGTCACCAGCCCGCTCCTTCCCTCTATCCACCTTCCCCTTTTCCCCATATATATTTCTTCATAATACAAACCAGTTTTTTTTGATCTTCTGCACTCAGAGTTCTCCCAGGGTAGCAGTAGCCTCTGGATTCTCCCCTCACCCTTTTTCTTGTCATTTAAATTTCTTGGAGAGCTATTTTTCATACCCCAGAGGAAGACCCACCACTTGTATTACTTCTGACATATGAGGATTTTAAATCTTTCCTTATTGTTTGTCTTATTTTCACTTGTAGTTGGTCCCCACAGCCCTAAACCAATCTCCTGTGTTTTCAGTTATGCAGATGTCGGTAATGAAAGCGAACACTTGGGAGCACCACAGAGAAAACAGCTATTCTACCATAACCAGAGCTCCAGTGTTAAATGATTTGAAGGAAAAAAATAAGTGCTAGAAAGCAAATTGAAAGAAGTCAAAAGCCCTGTGTTTTAATTCAAAAGAATTAAACAGATGAGATATTTACAAAGCCATATGCACATATGCATAAATACTGTAGTCGTCCCCATAACACTTAGTCGGCAGAGATCAGTACAGGGTTCCTGTTTGTGAATATACTTCAGCACATAACTTCTTAATACAAAGGGGATGAGAGTTCTAATGACCTTTTATCTTCACATGTTGGGAAGTATTGCATTAAGCAAGAAAAATATCACATTTTAGATGAATAGATGAGAATAATACCATGGTGAAAACTTACACAAAATATCTATAGCATTCCAAAGCTTAATCGAAAGGGATTAATGCATGGAGATATTATTGCAAATTATTATCACAAATTATTAAGAAATTCATCATCATCTCTTCTTTTGTAGGTTAGACAAAATGGTAGCGATTTACTGAGTCATTGTTAAAACCAAGATACAGTCCTTTTTATTTTGCAGTGTTTCCATGTAAACTGGCCACCCACATCTTTTATCTAAAAATTCTCACCTAACATATAATTTTCTTTTTATAGATACCATTTTCAAAGTATTAAAAAACATAAGTTCCATTTTTCAGAAGTCAAACATTTCGACAATTTAGGTCAAGTTACTCTTCTACAGGTTAACCTCTAAAATTAGTCTTTAAGGTGGTCTACGATCACAAGAGTTAGTTTTCTTGAGCTTTTTGAGTTGCAAAACATATTTGGTGTTTCTCTTTAGGTTCCCTTTATTCATTATCATGAGAGCATTGCAAATTATTTGAGAATCAAATAGTGGTTAGATAGAATTAGTGTGTCTGGATAAAACCGGCTATTGCTCCTAATTAGACATACTGATCTGTCAAGTAACAATCACCTCATCACATCTATTAAAAGTAATGATAATGCTTAGACCATTAATAAGGTCTGCACCATTTTTTTTGAAACCCACAAATAACCATCTAAAGGAAATCTGGGGAAAATTGGAATTTAAAAGGAATGCTTGAAAATCTAAAATTAAAATGAAATATGGCTCCATACATTCTGTAATGGCAATTGAAGTTATTTTAAGTAATTAGTATCAATCATTTTATACTCAGAAATACTTAAGTGGTGATTTTTGCCAATAACACATTAACATGATTGCTGTGCATTAAACGGGTTTATCAAAATCATAAAAATCAGCACCAAAGTTGCCTTTGAGGGATATAAATATACTTCTAGGCTTGCTTACATACTATAATCTCAGGAAGAACTTTCCTATTCAACTAAAAATCAGTTGGTCCCTAATCCTTAGAGCAAGTGCATACATCCTGCCTACAAAAGGCAGTGTTTCCCAGTCCACCTGGTGGAGAAGTCAGTGGGCAATTTGAGCTACATGGATGTGAGCTGTTAACCAATGATGCAATGCAAAAAAGGACTTTGTCCATTAATAGTTGGTTTATTATGTGAAGAGACAAAAATAGTTTTTGGTTAAAAAGATATTGAAAGTGAAATGTATGGAACTGGCCCCATGCCCAAGCTTAAGTTTAAGGGACTTCGTGAGTGAATGCATATATTTCCGCTTGCCAGTGGTCATTCTTCAAAGATTTATGAATAAGTGGCTTTCTTTCACTAACAGATTTGAAGCAAGGGAGATAGAGGAAACATATTTATCTCCGCTAAGAAAACAACTTTCTAGCTAGGTTTTTTTTTTTAATCTCATCTAAATGAGTAGAACTCTATTCTACTCATTTAGATGGCTTATTCTTTCTTTCCCCCATCTTTATTGAGGTATTATTGACAAAAATCGTATATATCTGAGGTATACCTGAGTGTATATGCTTAAGTGTAATTTGATGTTTTGATATCCATATATATTGTGAGATAATTGTCACAAACTAATTCACATTTCCATCACTTTACATGTTACTTTGTGTCTGTGTGTGTGTCTGTAGTGAGATCACCCCAGGAAATTTCAAGTATATAATACAGTTCTGTTAACTATACTATAGTCACCATGCTGTACATTAGAGCCCAGAACATATTAATCTTGCATAACTGAAAATTTGTACCCCTTGACCAACATCTCATTTCTCTTTCTGCCCATCCCCTGGTAACCATCATTCTGCTTCTCTGCGTTTGACTATTAGAGAGAACTCCCAATTCTACATGTCCAATTTTGTAAGAAATATATAAGGTATTTTCTATGTGTCTGGCTCACAGTAGATGTTTAATTAATACTGCTGAATTTGATAAAGGAAATAAATAATGTGGTTACATGGAGTAAAGTTTGGTTCATGTTCTGTAACTATAAACTAAAGAAAGTGAAAAATGAATAATGAAGCAAACTTTCTAGGTTAAGGAAATCTATTTCATCTTGAGCAATGAACAGAAGTACATAAAATATGGATAAAATATGTGCAGCAGATGGACAGACCTGTAAGAAATTACAAAATGTGACTATTTAGATTTACAAAGCCAATTATTTATATCATGAAAAAAATCTTGTGACGTGATTTGTTAAGCTTCAGGTTATGCATGTTTTTTCAGAAGGTGTCATGATCTTTTAGAAAGAGCCCTCTCCTATCACCCGAGGTTTGGTGATATTTTTTGCCCCCACAAAAGTGCAGTGATTGTGGCATGATCTCTGCTGACCTCTCAGGCTTATAATTAGAGTCCAGCCTTCTTGTAAAACAGAGCCTTTATTTGCTGGCTGTTGGACCCAGGAGGGTAAATTCATAAGCCCCCTTTGTAGGTGCAGAGGAAGAGCCTCAGCCTGTATTAGCTTTACTTTCATGACTCTGAAAATAGAGATTATTACCAGAATTTCACAAATTAAAACCTGAGCTTCCGAGAGGTCCTACAGCCATATATAAAGTGCATAACTCAATCCCTGGCGTACAGAAAGGTCTTTTTAAAATACTGTTAACCCTGTGATCCAATGGCTAGGAAGGCACTACGGAGTAATGGTTAAGGGGGGCTACTTTAGTCTGAAATTCACTAGGCTGGGGTCACGTCTCATATCTGCCACATATTATTTGTGGCCTTGATATAGCCTCATATGACGTGGTTTCCTCATTTGTAAGTGGGGGTTATAACTTGGGCTTCCTCCTTAAGCTGTCTGAAGAGTAAATAAAACAGCAAATGAAGAGCACTTATTACCTGACACCTAAGAAGTATTCATGGTGACATGTGTGGAAATAGTTTGTAAAGCATTTAAATAGTCTACATTGTTCGTCTTCATCTAAATTTATAATCACAGACATAGAGCTAAAGTAAGATTTTCTGAAAGCTGTCATTTTGTAATGATGTAATTCAATATAATAATAGCCCTTTTTTTCAAAAAGAATATTACCACAGCTCAAAATAAGGAAAGTATGGAAGTGATATGACATCATTTTATAGTGGGCACACGAAGGGCTCATATTTTAATTCAAAAACTTCTTTGAATTTTTTTCATATTAAAAAAATGTTCCAAAGACCACATATAAAAAGTCAATTTTTAAATGTGTGTTCTAGGGAATAACCAGGCAAGCTAAAATTGTTATGATGGATAGAAATAATTGATTGCAGCCTGCCAACTTACCTTTCTTAATTATAAAATACAATTTCAGTTTTGTGCTTTCCAACCCAAGGTTTACAAAAGCTAAGAGAACTGTTCTGCTCAGCCTCTGATTATATCAGCAATGCCACTTTAACAGGTCCTATCAGATTGTGCTTGGATGATAATTACTTGGGAAGGGTTTGATCTCAATGATGAATACATGATTAGATTTTCATGAAATCAGTCAACCACACCGCAAAGCACTACTCATGTGAAACCTTGTTGATTTAGCTGTTAGAAAGCACACATCTCCCTCAGTTCAGATGTGGGACATCAGTCTTTGGGGAAAAGAGGGTGGAAAAAGGGCAAGTTTATGAGTAATGATATTGCAGAGGCAGATATTTAAGGTCTGCTAATTTTCTTCTCAATTATTCTCATCTCTTGCCTACTGCATGACCACAGATTTCATCCCAGTTGTGCGATATATTTTTTCCTTTTTCAAAACAGAATAAATAAAGGTTTCATGACACCTTTGTTATTTCTCAACCCCTTAGAGGATTTTTCCCTGATGAATAATATTTTATATGTGAAATGTTTATGTGATTTTTCACGGAGCGATAACCTCACTACCGCTTAACTTTGATGCATTGCGATCACTGGTTTTCTTCACTAAAGTGCTTTTACACACCCCTCCCATAAATATATGGCTACTTTTCCTAAAAGGCCTGGGTTGAGGGTGTTTTGTTTCTTTGTTGATTTGTATCTATGTTTTTCTATGATATAGGCTGATTCTCTAAGAGTTGATGTAACTTGCATTTTCTTAAATTTCAAGTGATCTAATACTCACAGACCAGATAAAAGGATTCAATTGTCAGTGTTCACACAGCATGCATTTGTTTAAGGAGGTAGAAGCATTGCACTTTAAAAGAAAAAGGATATAAGTTCTGTTTATTTTCTGTATTTGCCTGACCTTATTGACTTAGGAAAAGAGCCCTAAAATAAAGAATTCTCTAGATTATTTTTTAATGAAAAGATGCTTTATAAAAATAAGCTTGCAGATCTTCAGCTTCATTCTCATAATTAAAAAATCACTTTGCAGGAATTAACATACATACATTTCTATTTCATTTGGAGTCTCCTCTTTGGAAAAAACATCCTTGACACATCAAAATATTTTGACCGAGATGCCTTAAAAATTATGTCTAGTTCTTCATGGGGAAAAAGGAAGTGTCTTTTTTTGGGGGGGGGGGAGGAGATTAAGTAAATTTATCTGAATATTTTGAGCACTTCAAAATCTCCATCCTGGCTTAAATGCAATAACTGAGACATTGGGATCTTTCAGATTAGGGCTTCTCAGCCTCAGCACTGTTGACACTTTGGACCAGATCTTGAAATTTCTTTGTGGCAGAGGCTGCCCTGTGCATTGTGGGGTAGTGTAGGGGTAGTTAGCTGCTTTCCTGCCCTTTACCTCTAGATGCCAAGAGAAGTCCCCCATATCACCCCTCACCAACCCCAGTCTTGACAATCAATAATGTCTCCAGACATTGCCAAGTGATCTCTGGGAACAAAATTGCCCATCACAGAGCACCACTATTTTAGACATGAAAATCTGGGAGAGAGATTATTCAGCTAGCCAAACAACTGTCTTTACTTTCTCTTACCAACAAGAACCTATTTCTCCTATGGGGGGTGAAGAGTGCTACAGATTTTTATCATTTCTGTACCAGAAAAGAAATCAAGCATTAACGCCTGTTAATGAGATGTTTGTACAGTAGATAAAGAACAGACTCTGAATAATGCGCAAATGCCAATGACTAGTTACCACCACAGCCTCTCTTCAGCTTCACAATAAGGCAGGTCTACAGCTGAAACTGGGCATTTTAAATAAAAAGGAGTAGAAAGAATACATTTAAAAAGTGTAAAGAATTAAAAGAGCAGATAGTTTATTTTGATAAGTCTTGAATAAATTTGATAAATTCTAACCTACAATGAGGTCATTTTATTGATAGAACTGTCTAAACATATCCTTATTAAACTAGGAAAAGATATGATATCTTTACCATGTGAATATAGCCAAATTGATAAAATGAGCAAAATCTATGGTGTGGATGCAGGAAGATTATCCCAGTGTTACAAAATCTTCATTGGCTCCTCACTTAACTATTATCTCATTATTCTGTTTTGAAGGAAGAACAGTCAGGCTGACAATAAAAAAATATATTATTTTTAACTATAATGTAATGCCAGTTCTATCATTTGGAGCTAATGGATGCATTTCAGTATTGACTAGCAACCACACTAGTTACAACACAAACACCAGTGATTTGGAGTAATAAATCTTAGGACATGGCAGGCTCGTATTAGTATAATAAGCTCAAACATTCATTTCACATTAAGAAAACATATAGCCAGTACTAGGCCATCAGAGATGCCTGTTTTTTTTTTCTCTTCCAACAGCGCCCCATGGCTTTAAACCACAACACTTACTGTGTTCAACACTAAAATAAACCTGAAATGCTACCATAGCAAATGGTTCTTGTTATCACAGCCCAAAAAGTGTGTCTTGATGATCAGTGGGGCTGCTTATTGCTATTAAACATAATGTTGTTACCAGTGGTTTATTTATTTTTTCCTATGGTCTGCTCAATTCTTCAAGATCTCCAAATCAGTCTGTTGACTGGTTTAAAGAATGGTCGCCTCGCAGCACATGTACTAAAATGGAACAATCAGAGAAGATCAGCATGGTCGCCATACAAAGATGACATGCAAACTGATGAAGTGTTCTGTATTTAAGGAAAAAAAAAGTGCTTTGATGATAGCTAAAATAGCTGACATTCATTGAGTTTTTACAATGTGTCAAGTGGTACTATAAACTCCTTACATATACCATTTCATTTAATCTTCAAGACAACCTATGAGGTGCTATCCTTGCTTGCCGATGAGGAGCCTTTGGAAAAAAAGATTAAGCAATGTTTCCGTCGGACACCTAACTACAAACCCAGCTGGGATTTGAATGAAACAGGCTCTCTCTAGAATTCTCTGTAGAATCAACCACCAGCCTATGTATCTCTGAGTGTGTTTATAATAGTGCCCAAGGATTAGCTTATTTTTTTCTTTACACATCTGTAAAATAGGTGGTGTACAATGGTTATTTAAGTTATGTCTTTGGTGAACCAAAGCCCAGAAAGAATGAATAATCAGCTTGAGATCAAGTAACTGTAGCAAAGCCAGTCAATTTTGAATACAACTTAAAACCTTTAATCCATAACTAGGATGCCACTTTCCCAGCATTTGCATAAGCACACACAGCTGTATCATTCTTTTGAACAGCTGTGATAATTTTACCCTGAGCCACACCTGGCCACCCTCTCTCCTGTGTCCTGCCCTTGACAGCACACATTTGTGAGCTGGATCCTGTGAAGGGGCACGTGTGCACATAAGGAAGTGACTAGAGGTGGATTCATTAATAGAAACTATAAGGAGGGCCCACTCACCCACACAAGGTGAAGAGGAAGAAGAAAAATTATGTCGGCGATAATTTGGGGTTTCCAACTGAGCCCAGGGAAATGGAGCCTTGTCCTTGTATGAGTGAAAATCAGGCTTTCGGTATCCATGAGGCTACGCAGAGTAAAGTCACATTTCCATAGGAATTTTAAATGTTTATAGCCCCAGGGAATGAACACAGGCCTCTGAATCAAGGACAGGGATGGGATATAAGAATTGCTTAAATATCTGAAAAAATACAAGAAATTTACATTAAAAATCCTGAGCAAGGGTTGACTGAGCGAAAAAAGTAGCCTAAAAATTATAGTCCATAAATGCTAAATTTTCACAAAATAAATAAAGAATAGAGAGGATAGGGATCTGTGCAACCTGTGTGAGAATAGCTCAGACAGAGCCAGTAGAGCGATGGGAAATCAGAACCAGACAGAAAATCAGCTTTCCTAGGACTCTGCAAGATAACCAGGGACTAAGGACAGTATATGTTACTACCTACGTGTTACCTACATAAGGTAAGGAGTACATCAAATGCTCCCTAATCTGAAACCCAGGGAACCAAAACAACAACAGATTTTGAGTTAACTAAGTTTCAGATTATCCTTGTATTTTAAAATTAAAGAACAGCATAGAAAATAGCCTTATTTCTACAATTACATATTCTTTTAAATAAGCCAATGTTGAAGTAATGAGATCTTTACATATTATTTTTACCAAGTAATCCAAGTTCTCCCAAAATAATTTATCCAGCTTCATTTATTGGTCCATTTGGGAGCTACCTACTATGTGCCCAGAACTTTGGTTGATGTCACTGCACAGGGTTAACAGCTGTCATGGGACTGCCTCACTCACTGAGGGAGACACCTCCCTCACAGGGCAGTGGAAAGGAGAGTGACTCAGCAGGGGGGATGAAGCTGAGGAACATTTTCTTTCTTTTCCTGACTTGACCAGTCACTGACCACAGTCGTAAGAAAATAGTTTATTTACAGGAATGAGGGGCAAATTGCAGAAACCAGTTCTGTACTTTAGAAAGAAACGTGGTCCACATCATGAAACTGGTTATTTCCACTTCCTCTCCAAAGACTGTGCATGGTCAGCTGACTGATGGAAGAGTCTCACCCAACATCCAGCTCTTGGAGAGGCATCTGAACAGTAGATTGGAAGGTGAACTACTCTGAGGTAATGGTAGAGCCCCCTAAGAGAACTACCAGTAACAATTGCCAAGGCTGGTCCAGACTGATTACATTGGGGGAAAAGATAGCATAATATGCCCAACAGACCATTATATGCAACATCAGCATACATTTTAACTACCATTTTAGCTTAGTGTAAAACAGTAGCAAGGTTTTAAGTAGGTTAATTAGAAAATAATAAAAAGAAATGCCTAGGTTATCTCCAAGACCTTCTCAGTCCAACATGACAGCCCATAGCCACACTTATCAATTGACCACTAGACATGTGACGACTTCAAAATGATAAAATACACATCAACTTCAAAAACAGCATAAAAAACGTGTAGTATCTCCATGATTTTTGTTGTTTGCATGTTGAAGTGATAACATTTTGGATATATTGGGTTAAATAAAATATTTTCTTAAAATTAATTTCATCCATTACTTTTTACATTTTTTAATGTGGCTACTAGGAAATTTTAAATGACATATGTGGCTTGCCTTTATAGCATGCATCCAATTCCCATATGTTACCCTGGACAAATCTATAAAATATAGTACACTGCTTTTTTCTGTTTAAAAGGAATCATTATCTCATTATATCGAAACTACAGCCTAATGGCTTGGCCATTACCAGTGTTCATTGCATAGATGAGAAAACTTAGGGGTTAGGGAGCATGTCCTAAGTCATATAACTAGTAATTGTTGAAACCAAGTCTGCCTCACACCCAAATACATGTTTTGTGTTAACCTTGTATAGCCATCTCTCTTTAATATTCTGTTGAGCTGATCTTTTAACTTAGAAATGTGAAAAATGTGTTTAGCATAACTGAATATTCTGTGTGGAAAGAAATATATACACTTTGTTAAACACAGTTAAATAACTACAATAGGTGTATAGCACATAGGTATAGCCAGAGTGGTATACCAGTATTTTCTGCAAACTACTCCTCACAAGTTTTGAGGATGGAATAGAAAGGATGGAAACACGACAGTTCATCTATGTGTCATGTCATTCTGGCATTTCCCCAGGTTATATCTTTTATCCCTCAAAACAACTCTTAAAGGTGAGATGACTAAGTCTCAGTTAGAATGGTTAAGTAATTTGTTTGGTATCTCAGGGCTAGCTGGTCAGTAACAGAGCCAAGATTGTACTCAAGTTTGGTTTCGTTCCCTCTACCATACTGCCTTTCATCCTACTTTTGATCTATGCTCAACTTCTTAGCACCTTGTATAGATTCTGTGTTACCATCTGCTCTGTTTCCATTGCCCGTTCTAGTCCATGGGCCATACTGACTGGGTCATTCCTCTCCCTTGTCAGGTAGAGCTTGGGGGAGAATGCACAGAGCCCCAGCTTTCCTGAGTACAGAGCAGGATGAAAGAATCAGACTTTTCTTGCCAACACCTGTGATGTGTAGCGTTGGAAGAAAAGAAAAAATTTAGTGCCTTGATGGAATATAAAGCTTAGAGATAAGATAAACAGCTCACAACTAACTTCAAATTCTAGGGACTAGATTAAAAGTGAGACCTGAGATTTAGTGTTGAAATAGGCAGAAGAAACCTAAGGAGCCAATAATATCTAGAAGTAATGGCTTGAAGAATTCTGCAGGCAGTGCAGGAATCTGGGCCCATCTTTAATGAGGTTCCAGGCTGCCCTGATGGATATTCAGGGTATACCTGAAGGTCCAAAATGCAGTGGTTCGTGCTGATCCATACCATCCACGGTGGGCTGATTAGTTTCTGTGGCCAAAGTGAAATACTGGTAAGAAAGGATTTTCTATCTATGTATATCATTGTATAGTTCCATTCTGATTATTCAGCTTTTGCCACCTCATATGGTTCCTGAAATCTGGCTGTTTTGTTTCCTATTAGCAACTTCACAGATTTCAGAAAATGCTATGTCAGTGGCTATTGTATTGGACTGAGAAGGTCCTGGAGGTACCTACACTTTTTATTGAGTATTTCCTAATGAACCTACTTAAAACTACTTGTTGCTTCACTCTTAATTTTAGCCACGTGTCCTCATTGTTGCCCATGTTCAACGTGCCAGTGGAGGAATGCTCCATCGCTGGTCTTTCCACCTTGGGTGGGGGTAATATCAATGCAGCTACACCACCAGCCCTTAAGCTTTTGGCAACATAATATTCCCCAGTCTCAACTCTTCCTCTGATAAGCACAATCCCATTATCCACCAGTTTCTTAGTATATCACAGCTTCCTGTTACTCTGTCCAATGCTCCTTCAGTCTGCAGAAGCTATGATTGGAACTGTCCTTTGCTCTCATTCTGACATTGTATTATTTGTTTATCACTTTCTAATATATGGGCCTTGGAATATATGTTTAAGGTTCTGAGCAAGGGGTGGGAAGAAAACAAAGAAATACAATAAATGGTCTCTGCCCTCAAGGTTCTGATCATCTAACTGAAAAGGCAGACTTTAGAAGATTTAGAGTTCAGGAATATTGTTCTAAGGTCAGCCTCAGAGGCATGACCTTGATTGTTTGTTCGCTAAGCCTTTGTCCTCATTAAAAGTTAGAAGGTTGTGCTGGATAAATGACTGTCAAGTTTTCACACAGTAATGGAATTCTTCACTTGGTGAATTCTGGCTTTGCATCCTAGTACTTAGTTTTACAATATGGGCTTTAATTTAAAAAATGGTAACAATAAGAATAAATAGAAATAGTTGAAAGGTTGCTGCTTTATGTAGAAACTCAGGATGGGGTCCAGAGCCCAACTGACTTGATACCCTGGAAACACCACTGCATTCCACTCTGTTCCACCATCATGTACCCCAGGGAAGCTCCAGAAGACACAGGTTAGGGTCCACTAGTCTGATCATCTGTGTATTTCCTTCCAGATCCCAACCATGACTTCTTTAAACAGCCAACCCTTTTCATAAAATAACTACATGGAAAGATAAACTAAAGAGAAGGCTATGAGAGAGATTACAAGACAGTGCATTTTGAAAGGAATGATAAAAAAAAATGAGAACTGTGAGATCAGGAAAAAACCGATCACCTTGCACTAGAGTAGGCTGTCAGGGCTTCACACAGGAGGAGGAGCTTTGAAGGATGGGTAGACAGGAAACCTTGATTTATCAGCAACATTTCAAGGAGGGCACAAAGACAACAAGACAGGAATTAAAAAGGCATGATTAAGGATGATAAAACTAGCCTAATTACTTGATCACTTCTGATGGCAAGGGACCACGGGGAAGTCGAGACCTAACCACAGTCCCCACAGCAGTGCAGGGAGAGGCACTGCTAAGTGGGAGAACAGAGGCACAGAAAGCTGGAGCCAAAGCTCTCCAGAGTCACACAACCAGGAATGAGCGGCTTCTCAATCAGTTCTGCCTGACTTCAGAGTCCACACCCAACTGCTCTGCAGTCACACTGGGCTTGTATGTGGGGGTAACAGGAAATGAGGCTGTGAAGATCGACTGGGGTCAGTGTTTCCACTAAGGAGTTTGCCGACAGGCAGTAAGGAGATGCTGGAGTTGCGTGAAGAGTGAAATGACATGATCAAAGTGTGGTTTTTGATTATTTCATTTCAGTTTTAAGTGATTTATTTTATTAGGATGCATGCCCTAAGACCAGGAGTGCTATGAATTATGGTGTGTTTCTTCATTAAGGTTTAATTCACACTGAGGTTACCTATCATATATTACCAAAGAAATGGTGACTGCATCTGAAGAACAAATCAAAGAATTCCTATATTGTTAATTTTTACTCCTCTTTTAGGAGAAGTTCTGAACAAATGAAAGCTCTAAAGTTAAGTTACAACAAGAAGATACTAAGCTAGAATTGTTCATGTCCTGTATTTTCTTTTTATTTCAAGGTTTTATTTTTCAGAGCAGTTTTAGGGTCACATCAAAATTGAGAAGGTGCAGAAATTTCCCTTATACCCATTACCCCAACCTATGCACAGCCTCCTGCATTATCAACATCCCTCACCAGATTGGTACTTTTGTTACAACTGATGGACCTACATTGATGTGTCCTATATGTTCTATCAATTGAAGATAGCATTTTCTATTTGCTTTCTAAGTCCAAAAGATAACTGGAATAAGCCAATTCTAATTTCCAAGACTTTAGCATATTCTATTTCAATAACTGTGTAAGTTTGTGCTTATTATTATTATGAGCTATAATTATGGGGAAATAGCTAGAAACTGCGCACCATGTTCAAAAAATAATATGTAGTAAGTGAAATAGAAAGTTCTAAGATTTCATGGCAGGCTTTTCCTTATAAAATTTCAAAGAAATGTCAAACACATTAAATCGGATAACCATTGTAATGTATACCTGCAAATCTTCCAGACATCAATAATATAATGCTTTTAGACAAGCTTTGTTGTGAGGTTGCTCTGAATTTTCTTGGCATTTATAACAAATACCAGTCTCAAAAAAAATGTCAGTTTCATTATCATAAGACCCATCGTTGACTGAGCCTACACTGTGATTCAGGCATTGTTCATTCATTAATTCATTCATTTGACAAATATTTGCTGAGACCTAACAGATGCTAGACCATTGTTAGGGGTACCTAAGTGCTGGGTATGTAGCACTGAATAAGAAAAATATCTTGACATCATGGGACTTTCACCTCGTAGGGGAGACAGGGCTTTGTTAATATATGAGGTAGTATTAGATGTTTTATGCTGACGAAAATGATAGAAGAAATGATGATGGCAAGAGAGGGTGATTATAGATGTGGGTGTCTTAATTATGTGAACACAGAAGGAATTAGAGCACACATACATTTATCTGGCTCTAAAGCTTATGCCCTTTCCACTCCATCGTATTTAATATATATGAAATATTATTATATATGTAATACATATAAAATGAAGATATATATATATATCTTCATTCTCCTTGGCATTTTATTCAGATACTATGTATACATGTACACTTATTCGTGTATACACATACAAGCTAAGTGCCAAGGAGGATGAACACAGAATTGTCTATCATCTTGTTCAAGAGGGATGCAGGCGGCATGCGTGAAGAGGAGCCAGCACGTACTAATGTTTGGGTCGTCCATGATGAGAGGCCACAGTGGAGCGGAAGGCACAGTTAAAAGAGAGCAGAGAAAGCACTGAAATATGAGAGAAGCAGCAGATGGCAAAACCTCCCTAACGCGGAGAAGTCATTTACCAGAGTGAGAGGCCCAAGGACCATAGTGATATGTCTTTTAATTTTTTTAAATGTCCTTACAAAACATCTTGAGTTCTTACTATCTCAGAAAGACACAGGTTAGTAAATTAAGTATAAATGTTTTAAATGCAAGTAAAGTAATTTGAAGCACAGAATTGTAGGATGGATTAATCATGATTTATGCAGTAGATATGTATAAAAAACACATACATCGTATATAACATATTCGTTTTAGTGTATACATGATCATATGAATATATTTGCTTTTTTCAAGTCAGCATCATTTTATAATATGTTTATACTACTTAAGAGATGAAGATTTAAGAAAATTCTGCATTTTCCAGGTAATAAATGGCAGCACTGATCTGATCCCTTGATACCAGGGAAGCTTTTTGCAAGATTAAATGGGATTATCATCAATAGGCCCATAGGATGTTTGGTTTTGAATTAAAATATAGAAACCTTATTAATAAAATTTACATTCCTGCCTTAACCTTAATCTAATTTTCCTGGCATCATGGCCTCTAACAGACAGCAATTCTGCAGAAAGGCACAAGCCTGTAACCCATCTTTGTCATCCTAATCAGGAGCCCCTGATCATTCCAGAGGAAAAACAGATACATG
The DNA here is from genome assembly GCA_032199065.1 of Smutsia gigantea. Taxonomy (NCBI): domain Eukaryota; kingdom Metazoa; phylum Chordata; class Mammalia; order Pholidota; family Manidae; genus Smutsia; species Smutsia gigantea. The sequence goes on from JAVSCE010021015.1 coordinate 164,140, forward strand.
AATTTTAAACTGGTCACCACGTTCACATTTTTTAAAATATGTATTACAAGCTAATATTTATCCATGAAAACATTAAATGTTATATTACTAGAAAAACATTTTGTGGTACTTGAAATTTATTCTAAAATAGAGAGTTTTCTTTGCCTGAATGCTGTTCTGTAGCTGACTGTGTTTGCTACATATTCTCCAAGATCAGTGACAACAGCTCTCTAACAGGAAAAATTTACCTGAACCCTCTGCAGACAGGCCTTAACCCCAAGGAATTGCATTAATTGGCAACAGGCTTTGTGGGGGAAGGCAGAGGGGCTTTGGAGTTTCAACCTCTCCCACAGGAATTATGTTCACTGTCATTTACAGGAGCCTGGTCAGAAAGGGTGGGGTTTTAAGATGAAATATGAAAATAAATTATTGTGAGACATTCTCAATGATCCATGCTCAAATAATCCCTAAAAATTCTTCACCCATACTTAAATGACCAAACAAATGAAATAATTGGCACCAGGGAGGGAAGCTATATTATGGAGTTTAACATGCTTACCCACATGTATTTAAGTACTGCAGAGCATTACACTGACAGTTATGGCCTCAAAGTTAATGACAATATATTCAATTTGCAACCAAACCAGACGAATATAGATTACAATTCAGAAAACATTCTTATATGGGATATTTTTAAGTTTCAGAAATTTATCCATCTGGAATTTTCTACAGTAGTGTCTTATCTTACCTTTTAGAGCTAAGAAAAGATGGAAGACAGTGTTCTTGGCTTGTTTATTCGCTACAGTAAAGGATAGTTTTATATACTTTATTCTTAATTTATGATAGAGACAGAAAATTCATCCTGTTTATTTTGTCCAAGTACATGAAACTGAAGGTGTGTATGCACACTAAGAAGGAAGCAATTCTTCCTAAAGCATGTGTAGCAAATGACCAAATCCTTTGGAAGTAATATTATATAATGCTTGGCTCTCAATGGAAAGTTTGGAAGACAATAATTAAAGGGAAAAAACCTAAAAATGGGGAGGTGAAGAGTTCTGTCAGATAGGCTTGTCTATATAACAAAGAGAGAATGAGTATGAGGTCACAGGAAAATTTGTTCTGAAAGCTGATAAGGTAATTCCAGCTCATTGTGACATGATAGAATAGTACTATCCAAGGGAAATATAATGCAGCTCATAAGATGTCAGTCACACATATGATTTTAAATGTCCAAGTAGCCACTTTTTGAAAGGTTGTCTAAAAAAATATTATCATTTTAACATGTAATCAAAATAAAAGTTAGTGAGAGAGTTGCATTATTTTTTTCATACTAAGTCTTCAAAATATGTTGTGTTTTACACTTTTTTGTTTGTTTTAAATTTACCTTACACACATCTCAGTTTGGAGTAACCACCTTTCAGCTCTCAACACCACTTGAAATGGCGGCTCATGGCTATACCATGGACAGCACGGTTTTAAAGTATAAAGAAAGACACACAAAGACTGTCTCATTCTGTTCTGTTTCCTTCCTCCCTCCCTCCCTTCTTTCCTCCCTTTCCTTTTTCCTTTCCCCTCTATCTCTCTTCCTTTTTTCTCTCGTTCTCCTGTGTCTCTGCATGCTAGGTGCCCAGGAGACAATAGCGAGCAATATAGGTCTGAACCCTACATCATGAAAACATTGCCTTTTTCAAAAGATTAACAAAACTATTTAAAGATACATAAGATAGTATAGATGCGTTAAAATCCAGCCACAAACATGGCTACAAGCTTTCTAGAAGCCAAGAGAAAGTGAAAAGCGTGATAAATTACACAATTCACTGTATAGACTGCCCAGAGTCACTAAGATAAACTCAAACCAACTACTTCAGAGAACTATCTTCCTCTGACTTTATAAATCTAAACTTCTATGGACAAGCCAAAACGTGAGTACAAAATGCTGGACTGTTCTGTAAAGGCTGTATGTGGTGCCTTTTCAGAATATCTTGAAGCATTAAGCCTTTGTAGATCTTCTGCTCTGTAACATGCTAGAAACCAGAAGTCTGTCTCTCACTACTCCCTGATGACCTCACACAATTCCCATGATAAAAACCGGTCTTTGTAAAATGACTTGGATTCTGAAAAAATTTAAGAAAAATTAAACTGTTAGGATTGTTTTACTATTCCACACATTTCACCCACTTCAAATTCTTGAGCAGTCGGTTAGTCTTTCTTTGTTGTAGATACAGAAACAAGGTGCTTCCAGTCCTCTAACTCTGAAAGGTAACAGCAATATATGGAACTAAAACTAGGACTTAGGAGCATAAAAATCATGAAAATTCATTAAAAACTGAGTACAAAAGAACATGCTGTATTTTTAATAACCAATAAATAAATACCTTAGAACAAATTTCATTTAAGCATCACCAAGCCCACAAGGTATGAAGAATTCAACAGATACATCATAAGTACCCTGGATATTTTTGAACTGATATTGAAGTTCTTTAAGAACTGGGATTCATTTTTTATGTGACACAAAGAGAGAGATTCATATGGGCTTAACTATAAAAAGTAATGAAAATATTTTTGCCACATCATTTATTTATGCTAGAGGAATATCACTTCCAAACAAATTGTATTAAAATTTATATCTCCAATCAACTAACCAAGGCTAAATATGCAACTGCTTCAAAATACAGAGCTATCTCAGAATAGGATGGTACTTTGTATGGAAGGGCCTCAAATAAATGTTCTTCTCAATATCTCTAGAGGGACAGTTTTAGGATTTTAATAGATCCTAAAGTCCACAAAGTGTGCTTAGTCATGTCAATCTCCCCTGACTCCCTCTCTCCCCCCAAAACACTCATAATAGATAATGGTTTACCCTCTATATTGACTCTAGTTTCACCCAAAGGTGACAGGGACAAGAGAAAAGAATTGGGTGCCCTACATTTTTTTAAAGGGATATTGATATCACACCACCATTATTTTCACTAGGAGACACAACTAAAATATCAAGAGTCCCTCAAGGCTAAATGAAATGGCTTAAGATGTATTTATTGATTTCTAAAGAACTATTACTAAGACACTGAAATAATAACTCACCACCCTTGGAATTGAGTCTTGGCTCTTTCTAAAGCAGAGACTGATCTCCAGAATATATGATGATGTTAAAACTATTTTCTGTTGTGTTGTGAGACATATTTGAATTGGGGAAGGAGGAGAAAAATCATTCAGACATTTACCCTACACTAAATCTATTCTTTATCTTTTCTCTTATTGTTTCTTATTTATTTCTTTTAAAACACTGAAAGTTGTAATTAACTGTTTTGAAATGTAGGGTGGACCTTTAATCACAATTTACTTACTTAGGTTAACATACAATGCATTTATACACTGAAGGTTTTCCAAAAATACTGCAGAATGGGTATATAAAAACTCATATACTTAAGGAAAATCAACAGTCTTTGGGAGGTGAGTTTCTTTTTCCCTCAAAGAGGAGGAATATGTGAAATTACATCTTTTCTTTTTTCTTTTTGGTTGACAATTGTCTCCCTTTTCTATAGACCCTAATGGTGAAATAATGGATCTAGCCAACCATTATGAGCTTTGACCCATCTGGGGACCCATAACTTTTATTGTGGTCCATTATCTGGCCATTAGAGGCCACAAGTGTCTTCAACACAATTGTGTAACATTTTGCTGAGAAAAGGTGTGGAAACTGTAGAGGCAGCAGGTTTTTCTAGTAACTGAAGCCTTGGAAACTCCAAAACCTTCTATATTGCGACCATTCATTTTCCTTATGCTGAAAATTTTATAGTGTATGCCTCTTGGATAAAGTTTCCTTATCCAGTCCTGCCAGAAAAACCAAATATCCACCCAGTACTGGCACAAAACATTCCTGTTTTCTTTTTCTAGGAGCAGTCCCGATGCTCAGGGTTTGCTGTATCTATTTCACTTAGGAAAAAATATGCTTTGATTGCAGTGAACATTTACTCTATTAATCTTGCTATATGTGGAGAAGTTAGAAGGAGGATGACTTGGGTTTCTCAAGAACAGCACTAAATGCAGATGGTCTGCTCTAAAATTTTATGACTGCTGCAAAGGGAAATGCAGACATTAAGTGAAGTTTTATATCTGTGTGGGTTTCCTTATTGAAAGAAAACAAGTACTTCCCTTTAGCTACTGTTCCTTTCATTAGCTCTAGGCAAGTTCTTTGGTGTACCCACCAATCACCATCCCATAATTATTTTCTGTTTGTATTAACCCTTTGACCATTACCACACTCTGATTAACTTGAAAAGGACCACAGTTCAAGATGCTGCACATGTTTGCTGCCAATTGCGGCCTTTGTTTCATCCAGAGGGTAGGGAAGGCAGATGCTGTATTTCTTGAGCATGATGTAGCATATGGAGCTCAGAAAAGGCCAAGTGCTTCATAAGTAATACAATAAATGCTTCCCACTTCTCTTATCATCCATCTCCCAACACTCTAATAATTTCAAAAAGCTTTATGGCTGGTTATCTCCACCTTAATTCTTACACCAAACCCTACATCTTCCATTAGCAGGAGCATAGGTGGAAACTCTTTAGGTTAAGCCCAGTCTCCATAGCACCCTGACCTGAGGGCAAAGAGACCATTACCGAGACCACACTAATGGTTTTCTCCTGCTTTCTGTGAGTCTAAAAGACTGGAACCTTAATTATGAAATGCCACCATATCACTCCATAGTATTCCCCAAAGTGGATAATTTATGTTTTTCCTGCCAAAACTATCTATACAGCAACAGTCATTCAACAGTATTTAATTATCAATGTTTATTCAGCCCCTACTATGCGCAATACCCTATCCTAGGTGTCAGGGATAGTATGTTAAATAAGACAGATGAAAATTCCTACTCTCAAGGTGTTCTCTAGTAAAGAAAAGCAGAAAAATAAAAAAGAAAATATCAGATGACTGTTATGAAGATAATACAAATAGTCTGTTGGTGGATGGTCCCTTTATTAGGTGGTTAGGAAAGGCCTGTCTCTAAGATGTTGACATGTATTCTAAAAAGCAAACTGGCATGAGAGATCTGGAAGTGAATACTTGATGCAGAAGGAAGTTGGAGCAAAGATTCCAGGACTTCACGAGGTCAATGTCCTGGAGGAATGGAGAGAAGAGCAGTATGCTTGGAAAGGAGAGGACAGACTTGAGGACTGAAAGGCAGCAGTTAGTGAAGTGGAAAGAAAATGAGGTAGAGTGGTGCCAGATGAGGTTAACCAGGACAGGAGCCAAAAATGGGCTGGATTTTATTACAACTAAGTGTAACTGAAAGCCTTAAGTTTTCAAGCGGGGTTGAGATCTTTTCACGATTATTTTCTAAAAAGAGTATTCAGGACACCTTATAGGGGGTCATTTATATGGAGGGGGTGGAATTAATAGTGGCAGAAGGAACCAGTTAGAAGAATGCTGTGAGCATCCAGACACTGCTAAACTCATCCAGCCTGAACTAGGATAGAAGTGGTGAGAAATGAGAGAAATGTAAATGTTCAGGATATGTTTCGGCTGTAAAATTGAAAGGATTTGTGAAGTTTTAGAAGTGGATATGGTAAAAGAAACAATAAATCAACTATGGTTTGTCTTTAACGACTTCATACACAGTGCGTGGAGACAGGGGAGGAGGAGCTTGAGGGTATGGGTCAGGCACTGTGTAAGGTCAAGTTTGAGCTGTCTCGTAGCGTCGTGAAGATGTCAGGTAATAATTTGGATATATGATGCTAGAGTTCAAGCGAGAGAAGAGGGCTGAAAACACAGATCTGGGTTTTAAAAATCTAGAAGAAAAGGGTCTTAAGACCAAATCCTTGATCTTTCCAACTTTCAGAATCAAGCAGAACCGAAGGAATCAGAAATGGAGGCAGAGAAGGAGCAATCGGTGGAGCAGGAAGGAAACCAGAGGCACACGGTGTCATGATAGAAGATGGACAGTCGCTCCCATGTGTTTCAAGCATAGATGCCTGCAACTAAAGATTACTTGCCCCACTGACCTACCCGCAGAATTCTATGGTTTATATATTATTCCTATGTAAAGTAGTAAGCAAATTATAAACTATTCATTTTCAGTATAAAACACCTGGCCTGGCTACTTTTCCTTCTTCATATTAATGTCATATTAAATGTCACATTTAAAGAATTTTTTAATAAGAGTTTTCTGAAATGGCATATTTCCTAAAAACAAACTATTGAAGTTTGGGGCTATAACATTTGCTACAGCTGTCAGCCCTTTTCTTATTCTGATCCAATTCTCTTGACCCCACACACTACAAGCCATGTTTACAAATCTGTTATATAAATGCAAGTGCTGACTAATAAAACACCAACAACAGTGTAGCAAGTAAGTTGGGTCAGAGTGTTATTAAGAAATGTCTCGATTCCTTTTGTTCTGTGAAACTGTATATATGTATCTCTGTGGTTCCACTTACACATTTTCTGAACCCTTTCTGTGGTTCTGCACAATATGTATATTCTTTATACATAGTTATTACAGCCTAGTGCTAAGATGTGCACTAGAGAATAATTCCTGCCTTTCTTCAAGAAGGTCCATGGGACCATCAGTTTCTGTCATATCGTAGTGTCATAACTACTAAATTGGATTATTCACAACCACCAGACTGACTTTTCTAAAACAGTCATGTTCTTGTGATTAAAGCTCTTCACTCTCTTCTCAATGCATATGGGACGCAGTCCCAACCCTCCTGTGTATGATATAAAGTCCTGCATGATGTGGCCTCTGGCTACTTTCACAGTCTCTTCTATGATCAGACAGCCTAAAGTTCTAGGCATGGACACCCTATGTTGCCATTTATATCTACTTAAAGATGCAGATACTTCATTCTGGGTCCTACCATAACCCCTTTACTCAACACTATGCCTTCTGCTTTGAATGCCTTTTCTGTCCCTCAGGGTCCCCCACCCCCAAATGATCCCCAATTTTATATTTTTTACTCTGTCATCTAATACTCATATCTTATTTATTTCTCTCTTCTCAGAACACAGTTCCTGCCAATAATATGTATTTCAGTATATAACACCAAAATTAACTGAAACTCAATATCACATCTTCCATGAAGTCTTTGCTGAACCTCTTTCCTCCTGAAATGAATCAACCCTTCCATCCCTGTGTCCCCAGTGTCCCCCATACATAAGCCAGCTGAATATCTCTATTAATCACATTGCTGTCTTTTCTATTAGTCTGCAAGCTCCTTTGAGGGTTCTATTTTATGCAGCATCTCCTGTGCCTAGAATAGTATCTGGAAAAAGTATTGGGGACAGGACAAAATAAGGAAATGATTACACAGGGTTATAATTTAGCAAGGCCATGTGAATCAGAAATGAGGCATTGTGAAGGACATTTTTTAGCTACCTCTAACAATATGACTTCAAATATGTCATCAGGGACCTCTGTGATATTATCTTTTCTATTTGTCAAAACAATATAAACAAAGAGGCTATAACAACACTAAATTCATTAAGCCAAGCTTATTGATTACTTTTTATGTATAAGATGCAATCTCTGAATCCAAAAGATTACAATTCAAAGAGCAGGATAGGTACACAGATTGTCACTATATGAAGGTCATGCTATGAACACTCTTTGAGGACTAGAAAAGTTCAGAAGAAGTAAACCAAAAGGGGGTTGCACCCTGCATGGACCATAGATGGCTCAGAGTAGAAGTGGCTTCTGAGCATGACTTTTTAAGGAAAATGAGAGTTTTAAAGACAATAACAAAATGTGGAAAGTAGTTCAGGAAGGAAAAACAAACATCACTAGCAATAACATAGGAGAAAGAAGTTGGAACTTGAAAAAAGAAAATTGTTACCAATACCATTTACATGGTTCTAAACCAGAGAATGAACATAAACCATTCTATGTATAAACACATTCTTGAATTCTACATGTGGAGATTTTAAGTCAATAAGTCTAGACAGAGCTAATGATAAAGCTCTTGAAAAAGATGCATTCGTTGGTTCTGAGGCCAGTCACTGGCAGAGGGCATGAAAGGCAAATGGGGGCTACAGTTTAGAGAGGGAATGAATGGCCAGGATGGACAAGAGTCAACTGGAGATTTGGGATTTAAAATTAGGAGGCATCATTCATCCAGAAACTTAAAATCTGATTAGAAAGATTATACACTACAAGATGAACATTACCACACTTTGGAGTAAGTACCAGTGAGAGATATGGACAAAGTATGCTAGGGAATGCCAGAGAAGAGCTGATTTAGCTAGGGAAGACTTCATGATAAGGTTATGACTGAGCTGAAACATTGTCTGCAATGGCAAATGCTTGACCATGACGGACAGCTCTTGCCAACCCATACCGGACATAGTCAGAGATGGCAGTCTTTCTCATCGAGCCTCAAAATCCTTTTCAACACAACACGAACTGACTCCGATTGGTCACAGTAGGTCTGCAGGACAAATCCTTTGCCATTCCTGAAAAAAATAAACAGAAAAGAAGGTCAAATGCATTTCAGTCATGAGTAGGAAACAGAAGTAAGCCAGAGTGGAGGCAATCAACTTCACAGCATGTTTTCAGGCTAGAAAATAGAAATCACACAGGACAGAAATAGGAGAAAGTTTAGAATGGTAGCCACAAGTCACATTTGTATATATATACACACACTCATACATATATTTTATCTAAGTATAGTTGATATGCAATATTATATTGGTTTCAAGTATACAACATAGTGATTTAAGTTATATACATTAATAAATCTGCACCCCAACTATGTAGTTACTGTCAACATAGAAAGATGTTACAGAATTATTTACTATATTCTCTATGCTGTACTTTCATCTGCATGACTAATTTATATTATGATTTAGATTTTGTGCCTTTTTATTCCTTCACCGATTGCACCCACCCACCCCAACCCCTCCCCCATGGTAACCACCAGTCACTTCTCAGTGTCTGTGAGTCTACTGCTGTTTTGTTCATTTTGCTTTGTTTTGTTTTTAGACACATAAGTGAAGTCATATGTATCGGTCTTTCTCCACCTGGCTTATTTCACTTAGCATAATAGACACAGGTCAGAATCTTAAAGACTCAAACATTTTTATGCCAACTTCTGATAACTAGAGTGCAATTATCCAATTGCATATTTGTATAATGTTCTGATACCTACTCCTCTGTTCTTTATTTCCTAGACTATAGTTGAAGCTGTGTATAAAGAAAAATACACTGTCTCCTTTAGCATTCAGCCTCTTTTTTCTGCATTCTTTCTCTTCCTGCCATGATGCCAGTCTCCTATGCACTGCCTCTAGACATCTCCACTCCTACACAATCAGAAACTTCGCTGGCCAAAGATAAGGGTAAATTCACACTAAAATGTAAATGGCTGATATGACTTAAAGCATTACCATTCTCTGTTTCAAGGCCACTGGCCTTTTTTAAAAGAGAGCCAGAGATTTTAAACTAAGCAGAGTCTCTCAACTGTGCACTATTGCATTTTGAGCCAGCTAAGTCTTCGTTGTGGGGCACTATCCCATACATTGTAGGCTGTTTATCTGCATCTTGGCCCTCTACCCATCAGATGCCAGTAGCAAAACTCAGTCGTGACAATCAAAAGTGTCTCTGGACATTGCTGGATATCCCTTGAGGGTGGAAATCACTGCTAGTTGAAAACCACTGTACTAAATAAATAATCTCACAATATGAATTTCTTATATTTGGATACTTCTGAAATCGCTTCGTAAGGCAACTAATAAAGGTGACCCTGACTATTTGATTAACAAGTCTTACTGACTGTCAAACTAGCAACAGTCATGAAAGCTTTAAAAACTCAATGGTTTCCTTTTGAAAGGGTTCCTTGGTATCAGTTCAGATAGAAACAAACATAAACTGACATTTGTACTGACATTCCATGCGTTATCATTGGCCTGGGAGATAAGTTTTGCAAAACACTGTGGTAAAAGATGCTTGGTGTAAATAAAGACAAATAGAGGGTTTCAGGTAAAACATGAGGACTTTATCAATATTTCCCATGAGCCATAAGTGGTCTGACATTCTGGTTTGACACAGGTGAACTTAATATCCAATATATTTCAACATGTTTGGGAAGTGTTTCCTATGCTGTTGACCATCAGAAAATATATTGGTTTTCAAGAAGTGCTAATATACATACTAAAAAACTCTTTTTTACTTCCTACTATTCCCTTTCCATATTTTTAAGAGTATGACACACATTCCCAATTGTTAACTAGTTAATTAGAATGAGAGGTATGTTAGAAGGAAATAACAATTTCATTTTGACAGTAGAATTTCACATTTGCAAATAGAAAAATTTCTTCACATCAGCAATCTCTAAGAAGTAACAACCCCAATATGTCCTAGATAGTTTTCACCTCTTAACCATGCTTAACAGTATCTTAATTTACCTCATATTCTCTGAGTATTACAATAAAAATATTCAACAGCCTTAAATGAACACGTACAAGTCATTTTTACATTGGGCTCTGAGTATAGGATGTATGTCTTGGCTACTGAACATAATGTACCCTAAACTCAGAGTTTTCTAAAAATACCAAACCAGTAAGAGAAAATTATAGCAGATTTCAACTCTAAAGTTTTGGGATTTAAAATTGGCAGCCATCCTTCCTACAGAAGCTTAAAATCTAGTTAGAGAGATTGGGTACTACAAGAAAAACATTACCACAGTTCGGGGTGACTATGTACACTAAGGAAATTCTGATTATTCCTTAGAATGGGCTAAATATTATGGACTAAGGTGTTATGGATTAAGTATTCTTTAATCTATAATAACTAAGCAAGATTATAGGCTAAAGAAAAGTTGACTATGATCCAAACTTCAGCAAGAGACAGTATTCCATGGTGGTTAAAAGCATTGGCTCTAAGGCCGGAGACATGAGTTCTGCCCTTACCAGCTGAGTGACTTGAGGCATGTTCCTTAAGCTCTCTGAGCCTCCATTTCCTTATCAGCACAGTGAGTATAATAATAGAACTTTCTGCCAAAGGTTGATGTGAGGACATCTGAGGATTAAATAAACTGATGCATGTCATGTGCTTAGAACAGTGGCTGGCACATAAATACTGCCTAAGTATTTGCTACTATTTAGTAAAAAGAAAAGCACATGTGCCTGAGAGGCAAACTAGGAAAGCAGTTGAGAATACTCACCGTGGAATCTGATCTTGGTCAGAAAACTTACTGGCTGTTGGGGCAAGTCTTAAGAGCTCTCTGAGCCTCACTTTCCTCATCTATATAATGGGGATAATAACTGTACCTACTGTTTAGGGTTATTTGAGAAACAAAATAATAATGCACATCAAGTGCATGACAATCTGCCTGTCATGGGCCTCAATAAATGTTCTTTACTAATGTTTACAGGTATATTAGAAACAGAAGGGAAAAAAGAGTAGAAGGAAGTTGTCTTCCATAGTCATTTCCATAAGCACTTACTTAGTGCCTCCTTTGTGTCAGACAATTGGGGGTACAAAAGTGAACAAGGCATGGTTACTGTCCCAGGGGAGCTGAGGCTCTGAGACCTTTAGAATTCCTAAAGGTCTATTAAAGTTCCCTAAAATTTGACAGACAGTAATTCTCACAAGCATATTCTCTTGATTTATAGAGTGCCCTATAATATCTAATCTAACAATAACATCTAATCTGTTCTCCTTTGGGCTTCTAGTGCTTCTGTTCACTCATCTGTTCATTTATTCCTGCGACTGATTATTTACTGAACACCTGCTCTGGGCCAGTCGTGGTGCTGGATAAGGGCCAGTCATACAGCCGTGACTGGGACAAACAGACCCTTGAAACACAAGGAAATTAAGATCCAGGGGAATATGGATTGAATGAATGCTTATCAGCATACTAAGAGACTGCTGGGAGAAAAGGGTAACATTTGCAGAAGGAATATGAGTTTGCTTAGTCACCAGTTAATTAATTGTAACATACTAAGTGAAGAGAGAAAGCAGAAAACACTGTTTCTATCATCAATGACTGTAGAAACAATACAGTAATTGTTCAAATGGCTCATTAAAGTATGGCAATTCTTGAATGAAGCTACTTATACAGCATTCAGTCATGACTACAAACGCATCATTTGTGAGTCAGAACGGTTTAATTCTGGTTCTATGATAAGAAAACCAGACTAAGAGGCAGGATGTCTGAGTTCTAATCCTGACACTACTATTGATTACCTGTGTGACTTTGGATAAACTCATGGCCTCTGTATATATCTTTGTTTCTGCCTTCTTCATGCGGAGATAATGACACTTATACTTCCTACTTCGTAGGACTGTGGTAAAGGAGTAAGGTAGGCGACATACAGAACTGTCTTAAAAACAGTGCAAATGAAAGGCACCAAGACATTTTAACTACAAAGGTCATAATAAGGGATCCACTAAGAAAAGGCAGAGGTATTACTTTAAAGACAATTTTTAAAAATTCAATTAAAAGCCATTTATTGGCCATACATGATCTCATTCGTGAGTGTTCTGTGTTCTGTGTACTGTGGCGAGACCAGCATTGTGGAAAGGGAGACTTTCCATGTCACAGAAGGTTTGTGTTTTCTTGAACGCAGAAGAAGGCAGCAGTAGCTTCCTAGTGCAAGTGCGAGGCTGGCTTTTGAGGCACCTGGCAATATCAGCAGTCTTTCCTCTCTTCTCTGAAAGCTGAGTGATCTGGGCTGAAAAACTAACAAGCACTTGTCAAACCTGAAGCTCCAGCTTTCCTGACAGAAGGTCCACTGGACTTGCTTATCCAGAGAGCCTTTATCAGGAGACTGGAACGAACTCCCTTAGAAAGGCAACAGTGCTCATCAGAATCTCTGGACCCTTGACTTAGAGGTCATGCTGTCTCTAATGAAGGTCTTTTAATCACGGGGTTTTTTTACTCAGATTTGACTTGGCATTATGGCTAATCAATACCTGGAAACTGCCAAATCCCCCAGCTAGAGACACGTCTCTCCATCAGGTGGGGAGGCCTCCTAATTGAGGGAAAGTCAGAGACCTAGGCACCAAGCCCTCAGGCCATAGCCCCGTGCCCACTCTTTCATTTCAGAGCATTCTGAAGATGGCGGAAATAAAATTTAGAGACATGACAGGCACAGCCAAGGAGGATCAATTCCTGTCACTTGCCACCAGTGTTTACTGCTTCCCCTGGTCTTCAGAGGGTGTTTTTCTTTCATGGCTTAGGGGAACTTAACCTTTTAAAAATGGGAAGATGGTTTCTTCATGCATTTTAAATTATTTTTAGCTCCTATGTCTAGTATTGTTGATTAGATTAAAATGATTATTTGCTTTCTCCTCCCAAATACCAAATTTTGATGAGTCATAGCTGGGGGAAATGTAAAGCATAGCACTGGCATTTGTAACTACAGATTGAAGGCGGCACATTAGTAACGGCTTGTGTAATAACGCATCACAGAAAATTAGCACCTTCTCATGACCCCAGTGCTGTAGAAGTAGAGACAAATTTCTATTCTCTAATTTATCATTGATATTAGTCAAGCTATTTACTTATCTAGAGTCGACTAAATGAGGTAAAATACCTTGGTGAAAATTATAAATACCTGCAATTATTTTTAGTTGCTTCTTCATGTCCAAATACTGTATACATAAAGTATCTGCAGAAGTAAGGGTCTTTTTCTCATCAGTTGTTTGAGTTTCCTTCAAATATGGCTAATTTCTCTACAATTAAGCCAAAAGAAGAATAGTTTTGAGAGTATTATGCCACATTTAGGTATAAATTTCTGGATCATCAATAAGAGTCTATGATTTTATTCAGTTTCTTTTCATGACCAGCAAACAAATATTTTGAAATGCTAATACACTTCTTGGTTTGTCACAGCCCTACAAATAAATAAAGGTTTGTTCTCTTCAACCACAAAACTGCTCCCAAAGAGTAAAAAATTTAGCCATTCAGCCAATCAATATGTGGTATAGCTCCAATTGGATTGGTTTAGCTATTTCCCATTCCCTCTGCTATATGCTTACGTACATATAAAATTGACTAAATTGTTAGGGTATCAGATAAGTACAGAACCCATTCTTTAATATTATCCTGAAAAGAAATTTTTACTCACACTAAGCAACTTGCCTTTTAAAGGACAGAATTTAAGGGTGAATGAAATTAACCAGAATGTTCGAGGAATTAAATATCTAGATTTGGGGGTTCAGTGACTAAACAAAGTTATTTTTAGTTATGAAATCTTTCTAAACCTTACCACACATGCTTGCCTTAGTTAGAACAGTGTGTTGAATGGACTATATTTTCTTTGATGAATCATGAAAGACTTCAAAGTCCTTTGGGCCTAGGGATCGTTATTTTTAACACCAGTTCTCCCTGAACAAAAATGTAAGTATAAAGTTCTGGAAAATTTAGTAGCAAAAAACAAAAAAAAGAAAAAAAAATTTAGTAGCATGAATATAAATCTCCAGGACATATCCCAGAAGGCTTTTTTGTTTTGTTGTGTTTTGTTTTTTTATTAAATCCTTGTTGTCCACTTAATTTCTTTCCATTTTCTTCTTTCTCCTAGGTTATATCAAAGGAAAAAAAAAAGTCAGTTGAGTGAAGCATCTGGTTAACTAGGTACTCATCGGCCTAGATCTTTCCTATGCTATGTGTCTACATTTTAACCAACATTTGTACAGGCTGAGCAATTTTTGTAAGTTGAAGAAGTATATAGAACTAAAGTAACTTCAAAGAAACCTGACTGTATGTTGAGCAAAACACCTTCTGGGGAATGGAGTGCTCACTCGCATAAGATAGCTGACCTTTGTGCCCTGTTCCGGTGATTCATGGAAGATATTCATACTTAATAGAAACTTTTTTTCTTGAAGTCCTGGAATAGGTCATCTGACTCCTCTGCGTTTAGAAAAGATCTGTGTATTCTAACTCAGTTACCTATCATTGCCCTCATACAAAAACTTCGACATGTTCTTTAATTTTTGAAATCATGGTATTGCTGAAAAGAGTTTAAAGCCTTTGGTAATGAAGTGTTATCTAAATATGGTATCACTCACCCCCTCAGTGTCGTGTGATTTTGATATTTGGTCTCCTACTTAAGCTCTAGAATTTGGAAGATTGCATTGTATTGGGGGGGCTCTAATGCCTGTCTATCTTTTCAATAAGATTCCATTAATTACATTCCATTCTTTCCACTTTGATATCTCATTAAAATCTTATAAATGATCACGCAGTGACCTTGAAGGCTATGCATAATACATGAAAGAAAACCTGCAGTAAAATGTATTCTTTCACTCCTGACTGGCTACATCCCATGGTTCTTTTCTTCTCCCAAGTGACTCCAGTTGGGAGAGCTTTGCTAGCTGAGCCAGGGTACGCAGAGATGCACACACAATCCGACTCTGGTGGCTTTCTTAGTCATGACAGCTGCAATATGTTAATGGCTTCTGTTTGGATGTGATGGCCTGGTTACTACTTAGGGCACTGTGCTAATTAACATAGGATGGTAACAACAGGTGCAAATGTCATTTGACATCAGCATAATGCACATGCAAAGGGAGTGAGCAACCCAGAGACAAGCCAAGAAAATATCAGCCTGAGTCAGCAGTCTGGCAGTCTCTGAACAGATCTTCAACGCCCTTGACTAAAGGATTCACAGGCTACCGTTGCTTTTTTTTTTTTCCTGCAAGAATGGTATTTCTGAATATATGGGGATGCCTTCATAAGCTTTTAAAAAGTTATGTTTCAACAAATGCACTCTCAATGGCAGATCAAGTAAAATACACAAAGTCTGTATTTATGAAGGTTTCCTTATTGAATAAAAGCTCTGCTGAGCCACATTCTATTGCACTGAACACCTTCTGAAATGGGCACGGTTTTGCACAGAGTGAAATCACATCAGTTGGCATGGGGTGATTTTCCCACTGGACTGGTTGCATTTTATTTTATTTTATTTATTTGTATGTTTATCTGGTCCTTTTGCAGCATGTTTTTCTTACATTTTAATGTAATGAAATTGACTAAAAGTAGAAACAGAAATTCTTCTTAGTTAAAGCACTGCAATCTAACAATGACGTGGAATCTCTTTACCCCTCGAAGGCGCACTCATGTACTGACATCTTGAATAAGTAACAAATAATCATGCATTCTCTGGACACAATTTATCATAATTTATCCCAAATTATTTAACTCGCTTTTAATAAGGGTAACTAAGGATCATTAATTAACTGTACAAATAATCTCCAAGAAGGAGGTTTGCTACTTTAATTTTCTTTAACAATTTGACTTCTATGAGATTTACACTTAGTATACAATCTCAGAATATTGGAAAGAAAAAAGAAAAAAGATGAAGGAATTCTGAACACCTTATGGATTGAATTGGCAGCCTTGGCCACCACTTGATAGCTGGGAACCCTGGCCACCTCACTTTCTGCCTGCGCCTCAGTTTCTTTTCCTATAAAATACGGATGCTGAAAATACTTCAGGTGCTATCGGATGGTGATTAAGATTCTGAACTGAATTCAGTTCAGAATGATTTGCATTTTGTTTGTAACCCAGCCATAGCAGTATGAAGTATCCTGTAATTATGTTTACATGTCAGTGGCACATAAACTTTGGAGCCACTCCAGGGCTGGGTTTATGTCAGATTTATCTTTTTATTTCCAATACCTTGCACAGTATCTAAGCATAACAGATTTCAAAAAATACACGGTGAGTGGATTTGTAAGTAACTGTCAGTGGTTCTCAGAGCTTTTCACCCTAGAACCCCAAGGGCTTTGTTTATGTTGCTATTTCAGAACTGGCAATTAAAACAGAAAGTGTTTAAATATTAACTTATTAAGAATAAACACATTATATGGTAACATAAGTAACACAACTTTTACTTTAAAAACTATATTTTCCAAAGCAAAAATATTATGAAAGGAGCGGCATTTAAACATTTTTTCCAATGCCTTTAACATTGGTCTTAATGAAGAGAGCTAGCTTTTTTTTTTTAAATTAAGGTATCATTGATATACACTCTCTCACGCTGCCACCTTTAATCCCTGCCCGAGAGCTAGCTTTTTATGTCTGCTTCCACAGACGTAGTGTTTTGGGACTTCAGAAATGTTTTGGGACATTCATAAGGCAGAATACAGAAAATTAAGAGGTGTGCTGGCGACTTGTATACATGTGTCCCACCGCAAAGGAAATAAAAGTTTGGTCAAACAGGAAAGTAAAGGAGAAGAAAGTAAAGGGAGTAAGACACTTCACACTGGCCAGCTCTTCCAGAAGAGACCCAATCCTAGTGTCACATACGTCCCTGCAAAGCCTTCCCCCATCCTTGTTACTCCCTGGCGAGGTCCAGAGAGACTCCACCCCTCTGAGCTTGCTCCGTCATCTATGAAGTGCAGAGAAGATTACCATCTGAGTCCTTGGGCCATTGTGAGAACTCCATTAGATAACACAGGTAAAGTGCTTAAAACGGTGGCTGGCACATGGTACACACTCAGCAAAAATTAGCTATAATTACAAACCGTAATCGTTATTTCCATTCACGTGCAGTTGTGGTATGTAATCAGCTTCCCTTGGAAAGCAAACTGCTGGAGGATGAGCCTACGGAGCTGGGAAGGGGATCTAGCAGATTGGAGGACACCTTTAATTTAGTCATACAACTGAATATTAATTGAGCATCTAGTAGTGCAGGCCCCTGACCAGGCTGTAAGCTTGATGACCACCAAGAACCAGCTGGGCCCAGCAAAACCCATCTGCCTCTTATAAAAGGACACTCCTGTGACTACAGGTAGCGAAAGTGGGCTGCTCGCTGGCTCCCTGCAGCCGTGCTTGCCGCTTACTTCCAGTCTGAGCTACAGAAATCGCCTGAGCTGAGGAAATCCACCTTACCTTGCAAGCCCCTTCCCAGCACCTCCCACCGGCTGATTCTTCGCGAGAGCAAAGGAGAAAGCAATGTTCTTTCTAAGGAAGTTCTGCTGCTGTAGAGGTATAGTCAGAAAAAACAGGCTAGGCAGTGCAGGGTACCGAAGAAAGAAATAAGATGAATTTTAAGCTTTTTAAAAAAATTGGAGTTCTAATGGAAACAGCGGTGTGGACAGAATATGCCTGCCCTAGCTCTGCGCTTTCTGCAGTTCCCCTCTAGCTCGCTTACCTGTCTGAGGCCCAGGGGATTTTTCCTGTTCTCTGGGATGGAAAATTTAGCACTGCACACATAGTCCTTGACGTTTTGTCTTTTGTTCCCTACCCTTTGATTGCAGAATGCCTACTTGTCTGAATGGGATTAAGGATAGGACTAATTTTCAGGGGGAAACATTTAGGAACACAGCAAACTATAATCAGCTCCTCTGCTGATTACCAAACTAAAAAATATGTTAGGATTTTGTTTCTGCATCATGATGGTGAGATGTTAATCACAGGGGCAATGCCAGAGCCCAGGTGATTTAGGTTTATGCACTCCTTCCACTGCAGATGCTGCCTCTTCAAGAGAAACTATTGAAACTTGGGACCAGACATTCAGGGACACATGCAGGATATGTAATTAAATCTACCAAGTCAGGGCTGTTTTTGCAAATCGCTCTGTGGCAGTCAGGATGGCAGCGATGCCTCAGATGCAAAAAGGAAAACGTGATGGTAGCCAACAGTCGCCCGTGCTCCTGTGGTCTCTCTGCAGTGTGATCTCTCCCTCACTGGCTCTACTTCCCTCCCCAAAGAATGAAAAAAGAATTGGAGCTGACATAGTAAGAGACAGTAGTTCTCTATACATTATAAATACATCACTGCCCTTTTATTTGTTGCCATTGCAAAAGTAACCCTAGCAATGCCTGGGCAAATTCATTTTTTAACCTTCTGGTAGACTGTGCACTATCCAGAAAGGGACCCATTTTGGACCAAATTGTTTAGCACCCAGGAACCAATATATCTTGGTACTGTCATACATGGTGTCCACTCTCTCCTACAGTTCTCCCCAGAGAAGTGAAATTCAACATGTAATATAAAAAGACAGGTGATTCTAAAATGGCACAGAATCTCCCTCAGATCAGCTATAATATTTCAGTACAAAAGGACCAGCTGCATGGGTCTGGAACCTATGCTAACTGTCCTTTGTTCAGCCTTGAGATGAAAAAGGCCCACATCTACCTGTGGACATGGGGAGCTGCCAGGAATGGAGGATTACTGGTCACTACTGCTGAGAAATGGCTCCTGGATGCAGTTTATTTCTTGGTCTTACATGTCTGTTTTCCACTCCAAATGATTTATTCCTCCTGGAATTCATTTTATTTTCACCACTAAATATGTGTACAATATACTGAAAAATTATTACTATATTTCTCCATTGGGTTTCTGTAGCCATGGATCTGTCCTTCATCATTACCATTAGGCACTGTCATTTCCAAAATCATTTGTAAAGAGAGTTTATTGGCTACTTCTCACTTTGACTTGCAGTGCAAAATCGAAAGTTCATTGCACATATAAATAACCTTTCCCATGATCAGATAAATGTATGATAAGGGGCTGAACGTAAATCATTTTCAACCTCATGCTATGTCACACCACCTAAGTGTGACAGCCCACCTTGTAAGGGGTTACTGAGTAGGGTGAAGAGAAAGAAAGGAAAGAGAAAAGAGTAGAAACAGAAGGGGAGCCGCACCACACTTACCCACATGTACTGATCTGATTGATTCACTAACAGGAGCTTTCCAAAATAGAATTTTACTCATGCTTTTTCTAGATACAACTCATTTTTTAAATTGAGAATATTGCCCTTAAAATATTAACCAGTGACTTTCTCTTTGAAAAAAATTATTCAGTATTACTGGATTTTAGAAATATATCACCCACATCTTATCCCAAATGCATACTGCAATATCTCAAATATCTTGTTGACAATTCTGGTTACTATGGCTGTGTAATGAATTCACCCCCAAAATTTATGACTTAAAACTAACATTTTAATGTGCTGATGGGTTCTGTGGAGCACTAATTCAGACAAGGCACCATGGGGACGGCTCTTCTCTTCTCTTAGAAGTCTAGGTAAAGGCTGGGGTGTCGCCGGGAAGCATCTCCATTCCTTGCTTGGTAACTGTCAGCTGAGGCTGTGGGTAGGTGCATGTGTGTCTGGCCTCTCCCTGTGGCCTGGGCTTCCTCATAGGATGGGTCTCCAGGGTGCTCAATGTGACATGGAGGGCCAGGGCTCCAAAAGTGAGTGTCCCAGCATGAAGGCAGAGCTTCACTGTCTCTTATGACTGAGCCTTAGAAACCACATAGTGTCCCTTGAACCACATCATACCCATCATAAGTAAATCACAAGTTGCCCAGATCCAAGAAAAGGAGAATTTGCTCCTATTTCTTGAGGAGATAGTAGCAAGGTTCTAGAAGAGCATGCAGGTCAGGAAGTCACGTTACACCTGGACACGTGCACGCCCCCAGCCCAAGCCCAGCCATGGTGCACACACCCAAAAGGGGGCTGTGCCCACACTGGAGTGCACGCCCGAGCCAGAGCCCCACAGCTGCATGTGCACCAGCTCTGGAAAATTCAGGGTGCCCCATGGATTTAAAAATCAACTGACAATAAATGATGGAGAAAAAAATCATTTGAACCATTTTGTACATCATGACATATAACAATCCCAGTTGATTGATGTAGTTTTTCACTTTCAACAGGTTGTCTGGCATCCTGAAAATCTAGTTGAAGTGATTCTAGGGTAGCGAGGCACATCCAAAGCCACTCTTAGGCAGTGGCTGGAAGATTCCAGACTAGAAGAAACTACTAGATTTCTCAAGGCATAGATATGAGTTTAAATGTAGCTATAGGACATATGCATTAGCATAGTGTGCTAGTAAAATGGTAAGTAGATTCCCTAAAATATTAAAATATTTTATGTCCTCTGAGAGGAAGCTTGGCTCTGTGTGATTACAAATCTTTGCTAATTTTTGTGATCCTCTGCTTTTTAGATATTATTTGACACTATGCTCCCACTTTGTGTTTCATGATGATACAACCTTTAATGAAAAGGAAATTGAAAGGCTTATTCTACACTTCAAACTGTAGCATATTATAAATACTTCAGAGGCAAAATTTAGCTTATACCATATTCATGTAAAATGTTCTTTAAGATGTTCTATAGCTCCAAATCCTAAATATATACATATTTACATATTAATATATATTATTATATATCCAAACCCTAAATACACATATTTGCATATTAATATATAATATAGCTATATACACACATATATATATATGTACATATATATTCTCCACAAAGGGATATTCAACTAATAGAATTATAACTCATTGCCTAGGCTCATCAATTGTGCTTGCTAAGTGAATCTTTCTCAGAAATCTGTGAAGCATTTATAAGGCTTTTAACTCCAAAAAGCCAAACCTGGCTGGGCCCTCTAATACCAAGCACATATTATTCTCATACACTTCCATCTGCGTGTGCAAATACCCATATTTGCTCATGGAAATTGCACGGGCAAACAGATGATAATTTAGAAAAAGGACAACCCTATTCAGCATGCACCAAGGCATGAAGAAACACATGCTTTCAGAGCATAAAGATTGCCCAATATGTGGGCAGTTCACAAAGAAAAAAATTAATGTTCCTGCATGCATGGCAAGTGAATTGACAAATAATGGGGATGCACTTAAAGGAGACTGCTAGAAGTTAGCATTGTTTCACAGTAATTTTACTCTCGCTTTGCTTCTATAATCCTCTATCATTTTTCAGCTTGGAAAAAAATTTGGCCGAGTACAAGAATTAACTACTCTATTTCCTCCTCTTTAATTTCCAGTGTCAGTTTTCATGGTTATTTTTACTCTCTGTTTCTACCTCCTGTGCACACATCTATGTGAACAGCTCTCTTGTTTTGCTCAATTGAAATATATCTAGTAATGCAAAAATCAGCTTCTCTCATTTTTACTACCTTAATTACCTTTGTTAATTCTGCTGGCTTTTTATCCTCATGCTTCACAATCCATCCTCTTCCTTATCAACATTATTATTCCATCTTCTTCAAGAGTAGACTGAATAGAAATAGGTTTAGGGGCTGAAATACTGGGGCAGGGCAATGTTACTGCATGCTGCTTTTGTGAGCATGAGTTTCTTCAGAAGTCATGTTTGTAGCAGACAGAGTCACTTTGGAGTAATAACACAAGTATCACTGCTTTTTCCCTCTAATAGCTCAGACCTCTGCAAAGTCCCTCACCTCCACGTATTTCAGGGCATGTCTAGTTGGCTCCCACATAAGCGTGGTGGCCACCATGCAGGGCTTGCTGGCTACCCCCACCACGGTGCTGCCCAGACAGCATGTACATCACCATCTGCCAGGTATTTCGGACCCACTGGACCCTGCCGCTCTCTCTGGGCACTGCGGTCCCTCCACACACATAGCCTCCTATCACCGTTAATACACCTGATGCCATGAGGATCCAGTATAGTTGGCTGTTGGCTTTTGAAGTGAAGAAGAATATTTCCCTCTCCTTGTGTATGATATTACGTCAGACAGCTGCAGCCACGTGTGCTTTGTGCCGCTGGAGTCTTAACTTCGCCAAGCAGGTCTTTCCGTTTTAACTTCCAGATCCTGCTCACAGGTCACTATAAGCCTCAGACCGGAGTCCAATTGGGGAAGGTGAAGAATTTGCTGGGCTGATAGATGCTGCCACCTGAGAAATGCCCCAAATCTTCCTTCCCCTCAGAAGTCTGAGGTGTTGCTATTGAGTCAAGCATCTCATACCTGGATCCCTCTACACCTTGGATGAGTCATCTGTCTACTAGTGAGACCCCCAGTCCCTCCCACAAAGAGACCTCTGGTGGGCCACCCCACCAATCCAGCTGACAGGCTCACACATCTTTGGATCTGAGCAGTGCACACAGCTTGGGCTACAGCTGAGACCCCTGCCACATTTTGCATTCTTTCTACCTGTGCTTCTGTCTAAAGTGATTATTTGGTTCCTTGGTTCTCAGAAGGGTGGGGACAATATTAACATCAAAATTCCTAGGAGATTTTGTCATTTAAAAGCTATTAAGAATTATTTTAAGTCCAAAGGAAAAGAATAATGAAAAAGAGAGAGAAATAAGGAAAGCCAGAGAGAGAAAAAACTAGAGACAAGAATGAGTGACTACAACTGACATGTAGAGCCGCTATCAGGAGCCACTTCAGAGGAAGGGGCAGGAAGACAACCCACCTAAACATCAGACTCAGGGTGCAAAGGACTTTAGATGACCCAGCAGTTAAAAGGTCATTTCACACACTGGTCAATTTTTAAAAATCTGATTAGATAAGGCTAAGGAGACATCACTTATTTAAAAGAAAATGGACATGAGAGGGAGGAACACATTTAAAAAGTTGGGGAAAGGGAGAAAGAAAGGGAGGGAGATTAATGCTTTTTAAATAAGATATTTACCCAAATAAGTCTGTGTAGATACATCAAAGAATACTAGTAAAAAATGTCAGAATTTTGATTTATCAAGGTACAAAAACTGTACAATGAATCAGGTAACCATGAGGCTGGCTGAATTTCCATAGATTATAAGTGAGTGGAAAGAAAAGATGAAATTAAATGACTTATTTCTGAAAACCAACCTATACTGCATCATGCAAATGTTTAGCTTCTTTGTGGAGGTAGCTTACTTGTACAACAAAAATTAGGAACTTTTATTATGAGAACAATTATCGGTCCTAACTTATTAATATGTTAATGAACCATTTCTAATCGGTGACAAGAGCTCTTTATCCAGCACTATGGCATTACTGAGGCTTCTCAGAACTTACACAATTCTGGGAAAGAAAGGGTTGGTGAACCACGGGGGCAGGAGAGCAGTGTAGGAGGAGCTGTTGGAGGGCAACAGAGGGCAGTGGGGCGCAGGAGCAGCAGAATCTGAGTGCACTGTGTTTTCTCAGTTTTCTGCAACAAGGCATGTTAATGTACATTTGATTAATGAAAATAAAAGGGATCCTATGATAACAGCTCCCATTAGCAAAATTGTATCAGTCAACACATCTGCACTGTTTGGTTCTGGGATCAGCAAGGAACCACTGGATAACAGAGGTCAGGATCCTGAGGGAAAAGGAGTAAAGACGGACAAAATGGGACAGCATTCCCCAAGGACACGGCACCAAGGTGAAGACCTACTGTGAAGGGTCTTGGGCCACAGAGCCATTGTGTAGTGACCAGCAGCCCGGTGGGAAGAAGGGAGAATAGGGAACAGAGGTCACCAAGACAAAGGAGAGTCCTAGAAGGGTTATTTGGCTGGTAGGGTTTTTTTTGTTTGCTTGCCTGTTTTATGGAGTAGTGTTTGACATATGACATTGTGTGAATTTAAGGTGTAAGACATACCGATTTCATGCATTTATACTGCAATATGATTGCCACAGTAGTGTTAGCTAACACTTCTGTCATATCACATAATTATTTCTTCTAGTATTTGGAACACTTAAAATGTAGTCTCTGAGTAAGTGCAATGTTCATAAGTTTTGTTGAAGAGTTTTGCAAGTACTCAGTGCTTTTTGCCTTGGCTAGCCACTGGTATCACCCAGTATGAGCAACATGAAAAGGAGCAGGGCTTACTTTTCTTCATCCTTACATGGGAGTTCAGCTGACCTGTGAGTAGCTTTACCTGAGATTAGATCTCTCATTAAAGCTGTTCTACAATCACTAAATAAATGGCATACTTTTTCTTTTTCACCTGATATTTTCTAAGAGCAAAAGCTAAGCTATAGACTTGGTTTTTGACCTGAGAAAATGCAAAGAACTCTTTTCTTTAAAAGTTATCTTGTTTGGCAGACACGTATATCTAAGCTCCTGCAAATCTACTTAAACCTGCTATTTGGAGATTCATAAAACTTGAATAAGTCAAATTTGCTCTGTGGGTGTTTTATCCCTCAATCAACCTTCAAGGTTGTTTTATTCCTTCTCCTCTTTTAATCTGTTTAAGGGGCAGGGAAGACATAAGATCCCATAAGTGTACTATTTAGGTCCTTCCCTTCTCTTTTCTAAGAAGCTTATAAATCCAAATAGAAACAAACAGTTTCTGGATTTTTCCACACTCATCCCCTCTCAGCAATATTTATTGAGTACTCAGACTGTGTACATACCTCACTCTTCCAGATACAAAAAGAAAAACAGTAGAATTATACTCTCACACAGTGCCTCCAAAGACAGAAACAAAACACCTGATTCACAGTTGTGTGCGAAGGAAGCCTCTAAAATACTATCAAATGAATTGAACCCTGTGTGTGGGCTCATATCTCACACAGACTCAGACTGTGGAGATTCCCTACCCAAGGACAGGTAGGAACCTAGGACAAAATCAAGATTTTGAATGTCCTTTATGATCTGGTTTCTGAAAAGATTCTCATACAGAAAATGAACAGAGAATAAAAAACAAAATTCAACAACAACAACGATAAAATCCAGAGTATATCTGGTGCCAAGTGCTAAATTCTTTGAATTGTGATATAAAACAGACATGAGTTTGTCTGGGCTGGAAGGATTCTTTTCCTTGTTTCATTGAGATCTAACATGCATATAGTAAAATGCATGGCTTCACTAAGCATATAGCTCAACAGAGTTTTGTATATGTATATATCCATGCAACCCACACCCGGGTCAAGGTTTAGAACACTCCAGAACGCAAAAAGCCTCCCTCTTGCTTCTTTCCAGTCAGTGCTTACCTCCATGCCCAAAGTTGATCAGACAAGGGAGACTGGCAAAGAAAAAACTAGTGTGCCGAAAGAATGAGCAGACTTAATTTCAGAAAAATCTGAAGATGGGAATAGGATATTGTAAAGAAGAGAACTGCTCTAGGGCAATCTTTGCACATTCTCCACCCCCCGCCTGGACACCACACCCTCCACTAACAACCCCAGCTAATTCCTACTCCCTCCAAAGCCACCTCAGAAGTCCTCTCTAGAAAGCCTGTTTTATCCCTACTAGTACAAGGATATACATATACCAAACACCCAGAAATAAATAGAAGAGAAGACAAAATGTCTAATCAGAAAACTATAAAATAATATGGAGAGAAATTATAACAATCCTAGCATCTGTAGGATAATCCTTGATCATGGATTGAAGAGTCAATATTATAAAGCTCTCAGACCTCCCCAAAATGATCTATAGACCCAATGTAATTTCAATGAAAAGATTCAAAAGATATTTTTGACAGTTTTATTTGTGAAAATAAAAGCTCTTTTTCCAGATTGTCAGTTGTTTCAAAGAACTGACCACCTACTTCTCACAGCTTGGGCAGAATGTAGTAAGTACCTCAAGAATTCTATAAGCCTTAGTAGTACTTCTTGCATTGGGTACATATGCTAGCTGTTATCTACAACCTCACAAGAAGGAGTAACTGAGATTGAGTAGCTCGGGGCTCAGGCGGCCATTGAGAGCAGAACCAGGCAGGGCTACTGCCCCACTGACACTCAGGGAGTCTGGAAATCCCCAGAGCTCACAAGTGTGATCAAGTAACACAGGTCCCAAAGAAACCTATGAGAGATTACATCTCCCCCAGGATGGCAGGGGGTCACTAGAAGGGGAGGTCACAATTTTCCAGAACATTTTCCCAAAAGTTCTGAGGAAATCAGAGACCTTTAACAACATGGATTTTGCTGTGGCTTTGTTTTTTATCATTAGCTGTGACTAAAAGTGCTCCTTTTCTGTATACTCATCCCCTGTTCCTAAAAACCAACAGTTCAGGAGATTCAATATGGCAGCATGAGAGGTGACACAGAGAACTCCACCCAAAACCACAAATAGTACAAAAAAATAGTTAATTAATACAACTAACCCTAAAATAGCAACAAGAAAGAAAGCTGCGCCAGATGGCATACAGACCTCACGAACAGAACAGACCTCACAAAACAGGGTAACGTAGGAAAGCCTTAATCCGGCGGGACCCAGGCCCTTCCCCCACCCCAGCTCACCCGTGGGAGGAAGAGAAACAGAGTGGGGAGGGGGTGGAAGCTTGGGACTGCAGAGTGCCTAGCCCTGGAGATCTGCTTTGTGAGCGGAAGCCTACACTGTGTGGTCCTCTGGACGTTGGGAAGCTCGGACAGGTGGAGGGCCTGGGAGACTGACATTCCGGCCATTTGTGGAAGGGGAATCCACAGCTAGCCACTTTGTGTTAGAGGAAGGGCAGGCAGTCTGAGAGGCTTCCTAGCAGCAAGAGGGCTGCTGAAGGGGTGGGGTTTGCATGGAGCTTGCTGCACAGGAGAAGAGAGAGCTGGACAAAGTTGTCTGGGTGTGCTCTGCCCAGCTGCTTGGGAAATTTGAGGAGCTTCAGGTGCTCCATACCCTGGGCTGCTGACTCAGCTCCGAGGCTCCCCACTGTGACACGCAGCCTGCTGCACCTTCCTCCTAGTCTGCCGGCACCAGTTCACAAACTGCAGTCACTGTGCTGGCAATATGGCCAGTCAGAGGGAGGCTCTGCCTACAATAGCTAGAGACACAAAGCACAGAGGCTTACACCTGTGTGCTTGGCCCACTGGCTCTGACACTGGAGATAGGCAACTAGACGGGAATCAGGAAACAGATCTTTCCTTCCCCCAGGCACCAGCTCACCTCCCCTACAACCCCTAACTTCACTCTCAGGGTGGAGCAGCTCCAGAGACTGGAATTTCTGCACACTAGTGGGCACCACACAGAAATATGAAACGTCAAAAGACCATGGCTAGACCATGGCTCAGACAAACCCCAGAAAAAGGGCAAAATGAAACTGAACTCACAAATCTTCCTGAAAGAGAGTTCAAAATAAAAATTATAAACATGCTTATGGAGGTACAGAAAAATATTGAAGAACTCAGGAACGATTTAAGTCAGAGATTCAATCATAAAGAAATTCCACATCTGAAATGAAACATACAATGGACGGATTTAAAAGCAGATTAGATGTAGTAGAAGAGACGGTAAATGGAATAGAAAGAGAGAAGAGGAATACAAAGAAGCTGAGGCAGAGAGAGAAAAAAGAATCTCTAAGAATGAAAGAATATTGAGAGAACTGTGTGACCGATCCAAACACAACAATATTCGCATTATAGGGGTACCAGAAGAAGAAGAGAGAGAAAAAGGGATAGAAAGTGTCATTGATGAGGTAATTGCTGAAAACTTGCCCAATCTGGGGAGGGAGATAGTTTCTCAAGCAATGGAGGTGCACAGATCTCCCAACACAAGGGACCCAAGGAAGACAACATTAAGACATATAATAATTAAAATGGATAAAAACAGACTTCTAAAAGCAGCTAGAGAGAGGAAAAAGATCACATACAAAGGAAAACCCATCAGACTATCATCAGATTTCTCAACAGAAACCTTACAGGCCAGAAGGGAGTGGCATGATATATTCAATGCAATGAAGCAGAAAGGCCTTGAACCAAGAATACTCTACCTGGCAAGGTTATCATTTAAATTTGAAGGAGGGATTAAACAATTTTCAGATAAGCAAAAGCTGAGAGAATTTACCTCCTGCAAACAACCTCTACAGTGCATTTTGAAGAGACTCCTATAGATGGAAGTATTGCTAAGGCTAAATAGATGTCACCCAAGGGAAGACAAAGAGTAGAATATGATTCATAATATACAAAGAATGGAGGAGGAAGAAAAAGGAGGAAAAAACAAGAACCTTTAGGTTGTGTTTGTAATAGCATAAGAAGTGAGTTAAATTAGACTGTTAGACAGTAAGGGAATTACCCTTGAACTTTTGGTAACCACGAATCTAAAGCCTGCAATGGCAATAAGTACATACCTATCGATAATCATCCTAAATGTAAATGGTCTGAATGCACCAATCAAAAGACATAGAGTTACTGAATAGATGAGAAAACAAGACCCATCTATATGCTGCCTACAAGAGCCTCACATCAAACCCAAAGATATACACAGACTGAAAGTAAAGGGATGGAAAAAGATATTTCATGCAGCTAATAGGGAGGAAAAAAGCAGGAGTTGCAGAACTTGTATCAGACAAAGTAGACTTCAAAACAAAGAAAGTCACAAGAGACAAAGAAGGACATTACATAATGATAAAGCGGTCAATCCAACAAGAAGATATAACCATTATAAATACCTATGCACCCAACACAGGAGCACCTACATATGTGAAACAAATACTAACAGAATTACAGGGGGAAACAAAATGCAATGCATTCATTTTAGGAGACTTCAAGACAGCACTCACTCCAAAGGACAGATCAACCACACAGAAAATAAATAGACACAGAGGCACTGAACAACATATTAGAAAAGATGGACCTAACGGACATCTACAGAACACTCCACCCAAAAGCAACAGGACACACATTCTTCTCAAATGCACATGGAACATTTTCAAGAATAGATCATATACTAGGCCACAAAAAGAGCCTCAGTAAATTAAAAAAGATTGAAATTGTACCAACCAGCTTCTCAGATCACAAAAGTATAATACTAGAAATAAATTACACAAAGAAAATGAAAAAGCCCACAAACACAAGGAGGCTTAATAACATGCTCCTAATTAATCAGTGGGTCAAAGACCAAATAAAAACAGAGATCAAGCACTATATGGAGACAAATGACAACAATAATTCAACACCACAAAATGTGTGAGACGCAGTGAAGGCTGTGCTAGGAGGGAAATATATTGCAATACAGGTCTACCTCAGGAAAGAAGAACAATCCCAAATGAACAGTCTAAACTCACAATTAATGAAACTAGAAAAGGAAGAACAAATGAGGTCCAAAGTCAGTAGAAGGAGGGACATAATAAAGATTAAAGCAGAAATAAATAAAATTGAGAAGAATAAAACAATAGAAAGAATCAATGAAAGCAGTAGCTGGTTTTTCAAGAAAATAAACAAAATAGATAAAACCCTAGCCAGACTTATCAAGAAAAAAAGTCTGCACACCTTAACAGAATCAGAAATGAGAAAGGAAAAATCACTATGGACGCACAGAAATACAAAAAAATATGAGAGAATACTATGAAAAATTATATGGTAACAAATTGGACAACCTAGAAGAAATCGACAACTTTCTAGAAAAATACAACCTTCCAAGGCTGACCCAGGAAGAAATAGAAAATCTGAATAGACCAATTACCAGCAAAGAAATTGAGTTGGTAATCAAAAAACTATGTAAGAACAAAACTCCTGGTCCAGATGGTTTCACTGCTGAATTTTATCAAACATTCAGTGAAGACCTAATACCCATCCTCCTTAAAGTTTTCCAAAAAGTAGAAGAGGTGGGAATACTCCCAAAGTCATTCTATGAAACCATCACTCTAATACCAAAACCAGGCAAAGACACCACAAAAACAGAAAATTACAGACCAATATCCCTAATTAACATAGAAACAAAAATACTCAACAAAATTTAGCAAACTAATTAAAAAAATACATCAAAAAGATCATCCATCCATGATCAAGTGGGATTCATCCCAGAGATGCAAGGATGGTACAACATTAAAAAATCCATCAACATCATCCACTATATCAACAAAAAGAAGGACAAAAACCACATGATCATCTCCATAGATGCTGAAAAAGCATTCAACAAAATTTAACATCCATTCATGATAAAAACTCTCAACAAAATGGATATAGAGGGCATGTACCTCAACATAATAAAGGCCACATATGACAAACCCACAGCCAACATTATACTTAACAGTGAGAAGCTAAAAGTTTTTCCTTTACGACCAGGAACAAGACAAGGATGCCCACTCTCCCCACTTCTATTCAACATAGTTCTGGAAGTCTTAGCCATGGCAACTGACAACACAAAGAAATAAAAGGCATTCATATTGGCAAGGAAGAAGTCAAACTGTCCCTGTTTGCAGATGACATGCTGTTGTACATAAAAACCCCAAAGAATCCACTCCAAAACTACTAGATCTAACATCTGAATTCGGCAAAGTTGCAACATACAACATTAATACACAGAAATCTGTTGCATTCCTATACACTAACAGTGAACTAGCAGAAAGAGAAATGAGGAAAACAATTCCATTCACAATCACATCAAAAACAATAAAAAACCTAGGAATAAACCTAACAAAGGAAGTGAAAGACCTGTACCCTGAAAACTACAAGACACTCTTAAGAGAAATTAAATAGGACACTAATAAATGGAAATTCATCCATGCTCTTGGCTAGAAAGAATTCATATTGTCAAAATAGCCATCCTGCCTAAAGTAATCTACAGATTCAATGCAATCCCTATCAAAATACCAACAGCATTCTTCAATGAACTAGAGCAAATAGTTCTGAAATTCATAGAGAATAACAAAAGACCCCGAATAGCCAAAGCTATCTTGAGAAGGAAGAATAAAGCAGGGGGAATTATGCTCCCTGGTTTCAAGGTCTAGAACAAAGTCACAGTAATCAAGACAATTTGGTAATGGCACAAGAACAGACCCATAGACCAGTGGAACAGACTAGAGAGCCCAGATATAAACCCAAGCATATGTGGTCAATTAATATATGATAAAGGAGCTATGGATACACAATGGGGAAATGACAGCCTCTTCAACATCTGGTGTTGGCAAAACTGAACAGCTACATACAAGAGAATGAAACTGCATTACTGTCTAACCCCATATACAAAAGTAAACTCAAAATAGATCAACAAACTGAATGTAAGTCATGAAACCATAAAACTCTTAGAAAAAAACAGGCAAAAATCTCTTGGACATAAACATGAGCAACTTCTTCATGAACATATCTCCATGGGCAAGGGAAACAAAAGCAATAATAAACAAGTGGGACTATATCAAGCTAAAAAGCTTCTGTACAGCAAAGGACACCATCAGTAGAACAAAAAGACATCCTACAGTATGGGAGAATATATTCATAAATGACATATCGGATAAGGGGTTGACATCCAAAATATACAAAGAGTTCACGCACCTCAACAAACAAAAAGCAAATAAACCAATTAAAAAATGGGCAGAGGACATGAATAGACACTTTTCTAAAGAAGAAATTCAGATGGCCAAAAGGCACATGAAAAGATACTCCACATCCCTAATCATCAGAGAAATACAAATTAAAACCACAATGAGATATCACCTCACACCAGTGAGGATGGCCAACATTCAAAAAACAAACAACAACAAATGTTGGCAAGGATGTGGAGAAAGGGGAACCTTCCTACACTGCTGGTGGGAATGTAAATTAGTTCAACTATTGTGGAAAGCAGTATGGAGGTTCCTCAAAAAACTAAAAAGAGAAATACCATTTGACCCAGGATTTTCACTCCTAGGAATTTACCCTAAGAATGCAGCAGCCCTGTTTGAAAAGGACATATGTACCCCCATGTTTATCACAGCACCATTTACAATAGCCAAGAAATGGAAGCAACCTAAGTGTCCATGAGTAGATGAATGGATAAAGAAGATGTGGTACATATACACAATGGACTATTATTCAGCTATAAGAAGAAAACAAATCCTAACATTTGCAACAACATGGATGGAGCTAGAGGGTATTATGCTCAGTGAAATAAGCCAGGTGGAAAAAGACAAGTATCAGATGATTTCACTCATCTGTGGAGTATAAGAACAAAGCAAAAACTGAAGGAACAAAACCGCAGCAGACTCACAGAACCACAGAATGGACTAACAGTTACCAAAGGGAAAGGGACTGGGGAGGATGGGTGAGAAGGGAGGGATAAGGGGGGGAAAGGGGCATTATGATTAGCACATATAATCTTGCAGGGCGGGGGGACACGGGAAAGGCAGTATTTACAGAAAAGACAAGTAATGATTCTATAGTATCTTACTATGCTGATGGACAGTGACTGTAATGGGTCGGGGTATGTGGGGGGGCTTGACAATAGGGGGTCTAGTAACCATAATTTTGTTCAAGTGATTATGCATTAACAATACCAAAATAAAAAAAATTAAAAATTAAAAAAAAAACAATAGTTCAGTAATTTTGTTATAGGAGAACTTGGGTGGCCTAGGCCTCCATCACAGTGGAGGATTCTTGGCTATGCACAGGATAGAAATCAATGGTGTGCCAGGTACAGCATGAGGCAGATTTATTAAGAGGTAGAAAGTAAAGAACATGCAATACTGCAAAGCAGGCTGCTCCACAGGCAGAGCAGTCCCCATCAGGTGACATATTAGCGCTTTTTTGGAGAGTACAAATAGTATATAAAGTAGGGGGTGGAATTGTGAGGGGAAAATGGAAGTTCCATGGTCAAGATTCTCATCCAATCCTAATCTCGCCCACTGTGTATGTGCAGTGATGTAATACTTAGCCTACTGTGCAGGTGCATGCTTGCATACCTGTTGGCAATAAACCATTACTGCCGGTATTACTATAAACAGAGGTTCCCTTGTGCTAAGAGCAGAGCCTAGAGAAGAAAGCAAGAGGGGAGCAGGAGAGAGGGGAGCAGAGGCTGGAGGTGAGGGCAGAGCCTGGGGCAGAGGCTGAGCTGAGACAGAGTCCGGGCTGAAGGCAAAGACAGAGACAGATGGGATTCTAGTGCTCCATCCACCTCTGGGAGAATGAAGCTTGGTACAAGACCTTTGTTTACCCCAACAGTCCATTGCTGTTATTCAGTGTCACCACATCAGAGTAAACTTGCCCAGGGCTGAAACCCTCAGGCGAGGAAAGTAATCATAATTTCTCTGGAAGATTCTTAGAGGAGGGGGTCTTTTCCTTATTAGGTCGCTTCTGGGGGTTGTCATGACAACTGTAAACTGTCATGGCATTGATCCGTGTGTTACTACGTAAATGAGATTTAAATGAAGTCAGAGGTCTATTCCTCGTCAAATGGGCCTCCATCAGGGTTTGGCCTACTTCTAGCCAGTGTCTTTCACAACTTGTCTGTCAGTTTCAAGTCTCTCTGCCCAGCTCTGCTCATTGTTCCCGAGCCGGGCCAGTTAAGCTAGCTCACACTTTCTGTCCACTTCACCCTGCCTTTCCCTTCCCTCTCTCAATTTGAGAATGCCACACTAGTCCATCCCAATCCAAAAAAAAGCTCACCTCTCTCTAGTCTTTTCATCAAATAAAAATTCAAGAAATGTATAAAGCTGATCACTGCAATGCCAGGCACTTAGTAGTCACTCAGAGAAAATCTGTTGAATTTGAACCTGTATCTTCATAGAGAAACAAAATTAATTTTAGCTCAGTAAAATAACTGAAGTGTTCAGAGAATGAAGCAATTAATTGTGTTTGGAGAGGTCAGGGAAGCATTCACTGAGGTTTCATTTGAACTCAGTTGTATCAGACATGCATCAAATAGGCAAAGAGTGTAGGAGTTAGCAGGGGTGGAGGACATTACTGGCAGAAGAAACAGCATGGTCATAGGCACATGGAATAAGGGAGCATGGAAGGTTCTAGAGTGGAAGTAATGCTGTGTTTTGATGTGAAGAAGCCATGAGAGATAAAGTTGGAGAGGTAAGCAGGACACTATCTAGTTCAAAGGAATGTCGATGGAGAATAAGAACAACTGTGGGGGCCTCCACATATGAGTGAAGATTCTGAGGTAGACTCCTCCAGGGAATGAGCCAGTGACGGAGGTGCCTGCCCTTGCTGGAGGCCCCAGCCAGAGAAACAGAGACTGGATCGGCAGCAGGGGTTTATACATCCTCCTGTAGCATCCATGGCCGTGACACAGCTCTGAGGAGGATGAAGTTTCCTGAATCATGTGAAAGGAAGCCCTGCAGTGTGAAGAGGGTCACACTGGCTAGTCAGTGTCCTCCTGGCCCCAAAATATGAGACATAGCATCCCTTAAGAAGCCATTCGGGTGAAGGTTGTCCAGCTCCCTGCTCTCTCCACCCTGTGCCAGGTTTGGGAGTGAATTGCAGTAAATTTTACTCTTCTTTCCTGAATGATAAAAGAGGGGAGGAGGATAAAAAAAATAAAAACCTCCCTTTGTTGTCTTCACTTGCCCACTGGGCTCTTGGTTCCTTAGCGATCGGTTCCACTCACTGGAGCTTCCCTGAAGGGCTACCGTGCTTCGCTGCTGGCCTCCATTGTAACACAAGCAGCCTGCAGCCCTGCTCTGTACTCGGCTTTTATAGGAAGGCCTTCCTAGCTTCGGAAAACTCATACCACTGCCTGGTCCAAATGAAAAGCGCTGCCTTTTGAATAATGCGAAGACATTCAGACTATAATCGCTCTAGCACTTGAAAACACAATGCTTTTGTTTC
The DNA here is from genome assembly GCA_032199065.1 of Smutsia gigantea. Classification (NCBI taxonomy): domain Eukaryota; kingdom Metazoa; phylum Chordata; class Mammalia; order Pholidota; family Manidae; genus Smutsia; species Smutsia gigantea. The sequence goes on from JAVSCE010021015.1 coordinate 199,215, forward strand.
ATTGTGATCTTTTCATTGGTTCCTAGATTTCAAACTCCACAGGGAATGTCACAAATTCACATGTTATCTCTGAAAAATAGATACAGAACTTGCAGCTCTCATTTACCTAAAAAGGAGTATAAGGGGGGAGGTGGGGGAAAGAAAACATATTCATGTAGCCAGACAGCTCCCTGTCAGTGACACATATGAAAAAGCTTAAGCACATATGAAAAAGCTTAAGCTGTGAGTTATTCTAGAAAAATGGTGAGCATGTTATCTTAACAACCTGCCTCCCAGATCTTTCTTTTTTCTTTTGGTGGGGAGCTTTAGAATAATTTTTAACCTATTTCCTTTTTTACCATAGAACTTGTCAACAGGCAAAGTAGCATGAAAGTAGTAGTGGGTACAGTAAGGCACCCTAGGCAGTGTGGTTCAATGGGAAGAATCAGTGGACCAGGGACGAAGACAGAGATGGGTTTGAAAACTGCCACTAATTAGCAGGGTGAACTGAGTGACTTTAAAATCCCTGAGGCTCAGTCACAAATAGCTCAGAAGATGGGGAATGATGAATTAGATAATGTGGTGATATAGATTCTACAAGAAGCAGGAATCAGGGAAGTTCATTGGCGAAAATATCCGTGGGAGAAAATCAGGAGGGAGTGGGTAGAGTCTGGGGCAGGATCAGGCAGAAGGAGAGAGGCAAAGAAGCAAGGCTGAGTGCAGGGTCTTCATCATTCTCAGGAAGCTGAGCAAGGCCGGGGGAGCGCTCCAGCTTCAGTATTCCTCGGAGAATCCTTCATCTCCTGGGAACTGCGACTGTGGTGACCCTGCCATGCTCAGTCATTGGCTGGGAGCAGACCATGGAAAGTATGAATTGTGATAGTGTAATGTATAACAAGAAATGTATATATGATCTTCCTCTTGTTTCTGGCAGAGAATTCATGAAACCCTTAGAATTTCCTAAGTGAGATTTTCCTAACCAACCATATTAGAGGGTTGGAACTGTCAATCCCACCCCCAGGGAGGGAAGGGGCTGGAGATTTTAGATCAATTGCCAATGGCTAGTGTTAATCACGCCATAAGGAATCCTCCATTAAAACCCAAAAGGACAGGGTTCAGAGAGCTTCTGGGTTGGTGAACAAATGGAGATACAGGGAGAGTGGTGCGCTGGGAGCAGGCTTTAAAGTTCAAAAACCTTTCCTCAATCCTTGCCCTATGCATGTCTTCCGTCTGGCTATTCCTGTTATTTCCTTTTAGAGTAAACTGATGATCTAATAAGTAAAATATTTCTTGGAGTTCTGTGAGCCACTCTAGCAAATTAATTGAATCCAAGAAAAGAGTCATTGAAAACTCTGATCTATAGCCAGTCAGTCAGAAGTCCAGGTAACAACCTAAACTTGTGACTGCTGTCTGAATTTGGGGTTGGGGGCAGGGGGTAAAAATCTTGAAGGATTGAGCCCTTAACCTGTGGGATCTGATGCTTTCTCCAGGAATAGTGTCAGAATTTAGTTGAATTGTAGGACACCCAGTGGGTGTCTGAGAATTGCTCAGTGGTATGGCATAGTAATTGGCATTTAGATGCCAGTCAATAAATGTATTTCCCCCCCTATATGCCAGACATTTCATTCACAGGCTGAATGAAGAGTATCGTCTTCATGGTTAAAATCAGTTTTGAGAGGTGAGTTGACCCTCAGTTGAGGAGATGCAGTATGCAAATTGCTAACATCTCACTCAGATTTGGAAAAAGGATGTTTTTCATCATAAACATTGAGGAGAGAAGAAGATGAAAGATTAACACTCTTCCAGCAAACACAGGTTCTCCACCCCACTCACCTTCAAGAGCAGAGTTCCCAAGACAGCAATGTCATATCCAGATTTACAAGTCGGGAAAAATGTTTCTAGCCAGGTTACACAAGCTTACATCATGACCAACATGCTTTCAAACAGTGAATTCCTACTCTTCTAGGTTCCACATGTTGCTAAAAATTTTCATTCCCCTACATCCAGGAAAATTACCTGCTGCTTCTGGTCTTCATCCTCTCAGCTATGGTAGCTTCAACACAGACGTCAAACTTCAGCCTACCTTTTACTAACCAAGGTTTTCTTGTGAAAATGTACTTTGCATCTATATAGTTTTCTACTATTCATGATCCATCTTTGTGTAGGAATGCACATGTAATACTTATTTGTACACAAACTCAGTTTCAGGTATCCCCAAGTCCCACACTAATCTCTTACTCACTTTTTGAACTTGGAAATATTACTTAACTTCTGTGGGTCTTAATTTCTTCATACAGAAACTGGAAATAATCACATCTTTCCTTGAAAAGCTGTCATGAGGTTTAGAGACAATATATGCAAATCAGTAGTATACTGCTTCAAGAAATAAATTACAATAAATTATAACTAACAGTATCTTTCCTAACCTATTAACCATAGGAAAATATATAGGAAAAGTGTTCTTGCATGCACTATGTAATGCCATATAACTTATTCAAAAAAACCTGCAATAATATTCTGCCATAATAATTACATCATTACAGCTGCTTAGTAATTATGTGATTATGGCTGATAAATGGACTAAAAGAGTGGACAAAAAATTTTTAAATAATGATAAATAAACCTTATATAGCTGGAAGTAGGGTTGCTCTCTTAGATTCAGCCCTATGGCACACACTTACTAATTTGTATGTGTAAAATTAGAAATTAAATGTTACCAAATATTTGCTGCCAGTTACTTTATAACATCTTCCATATCAAAGCACTGCTAATCTTTACAAACCAGGAGCAGTACATCAGCTATAGATATTTTTCCTGCATCCTCTTTAATATTTTCTTAGTTAATTTCATACTTCAATTTTGCATGCCTGATTCCAAGTATACAGTCCTTTCCAACCAAACTGACTTGCTATTTTCCCTAGGAAACAGGGCCTTCTCTGAAATGTATGGATCCTCTCCTGCCAAGAAGAGAAAAGTCTTCCTGTCTTAATCAGGTCAAGGCCCCTCCTTGCTAGGCCCAGAGGTTACTCAGCAGTAGCTGGTACAGAGAAGGATTCCTGCTCTGCAATGGTCTGTTACCATGGAGACATGCTAATTAGTGGATGATGAGAAAGCAGAGGAGTTCAGGGTCTATAAAGCCATGAGAAAGAAAGGGAAATGAATGGAAAAATATGGACGAAGAGAAATTAGGGCATCTTATGGGACAAACTGTAGGTAAAGAAGTCCTGAAATGACAGGGTCACAATGAAGAAGGAAGAGAGTTACAAGAAGAGAATATCAATGACAAAGATTCATAGGTTGTAAGTTTGAAGAAACGAAGGGCAAAGACTAGCTTAAAAGAAGAAATGGAAAATTCCAATTGTGCCTAGTACAAAGTCACAAGATCACAGAATGTTAAAGACCCAAATTCCAAATTTTACAGGTGTTGAATGACAGGATTGTTTTTATCTACAGGGAAGGAAATGTGACATTCAGGGCCATCAGAAGAGATTGCAAATTTCTGCAGACATTTCTCTGTTATAACTTGAATTCACATTTGCCAACTCATCGTAATTTGCTGGCTGGAGTGTCAAGGTACCAATGAGTGGGGTTTCTGTCCAATTCTCTGAGCCAAATGTGCCCTTGGATTTCTATATCTAGACCCACAAGGAATAAAAGCATAGAAAAGAAAGAATTTCAGAAGCTGTAGATATATAAAGATAATATAGAGATAGATAAAACTACTAATACTTAAGGGTATATGAGTACTTAAGTTCCTTGGGCATTTTGACAACATGACTAGGTGATAACATACATCTGCTAAAGAAAGAATTTCATATTACATAAATACATAAATATAAATATTTTCCATTCTGTTTATTTTATTGCACATTGTTTATTACACACTATTGCCATACTACAGTTGATCTTTTAACACATTTTTGGGAGAGATATTTTATGAAAATGTAAAGGTATTGTTGATATTCTAATAAGCAGAGTAAGCAAGCTACCTGTGAAGGCCACAGTATTATAAACAGAATTGGCCCAGATATGAAGGCAGGGAACTGGCACATTGTGCTAATTGGGAGAGTTGTATAGTCAGTGAGTCCTATGTGCAAAGTTAATCTCATCTGCTCTTGTGCATGAATGAATTCTCAGCATTCCAGATCTTGGGAATTCCCCCTGTGATATTGTGATTTTATAAGAAGTATATATTTGGTCATCATCCCCCTACTGGCACAAAACTCCTAAAACCTTACAAATTTCCAAGTGATAAAAGTAACAATATTGTCCTCTGTTACGTTAATGAGGAGACTTTTAGAAAGCACCTGAGGATGGGGCTGGTTGCTGGAAGAATGACCCTGTGGTTAAAGGTTTGGAACTTTCAGTCCACTGATTCCCTGGGAGAGGAGAGGGGCTGCAGATTGAATCAATTACTAATGGCCACTGATATCACCAATCACGCCTACAAAAGAAGTCTCCATAAAATCCCCAAAGGGCAGGGTTTGGATAACTTACAGGGTGGTGAACATGTGGAGGTGCTGGTAGAGTGATGCCCTCAGAGAAAGCAGGGGAGCTCCACAGCCCTTCTCCAGACCTTGCCCTATGCATCTCTTCCATCTAACTGTTCCTGAGTTACATCCTTTTACAGTAAACTTGTAATCTAGTGAGTAAATGGGTTTCCTGAGTTCTGTGAGCCACTCTAGCAAATGAATTGAACCAAAGAAGAGGGTAGTGGAATCTCTGATCTGCAGCCAGTCAGTTGGTGAAAAGCACAGGTGACAACCTAGCCATGTGACTGGTATCTGAAGTGGTTGTGGGGGTAGGAAGCAGCCTTATAGGATTGAGCCCTTGGCCTGTGGGATCTGACTCTATCTCTAGATAGGTAGTTTCAGAAATGAATTGAATTGTAGGAAACCCAGCTGATGTCTGCAAATTGCTTGTTGTTGGAATGCGGTAACACCACCACATCACACACACACACACACACATCAGAATTAGTGACCAGAACCTATCACCTCCACCCTCAGATTTTCTTGTCCCCAACTTTCTGTTAAGTACCATCTACCTAGACTGATTCCAACTCAGATATTCCCTCTCATCCTTCAAATCCTTATTAGAGGCCCTCCTAGAGCTCCACAAGTCGTTTTCACTAAATGCCCTTCTTAGTAGGATTGAAGCGCTTCCACTTGCCTCTCTTCCGGAGTTAAATTTCTGACATTTTGGCTGTTTGTTTAAATAACTGTCTGTCCCAAATTGTAAATTCCTCAAGCATAGAGACTATATTTCACGTAACTTTATTTTCTCCAGTTTTCCCAGCACCAAGTACAGTGCTCAGAATGTAGCAGATACTTGTTAAATATTCATTGAATAAGTTTTTATAGTCAATTATAAACAATAATTTGTAGAGTGATTTATATTTTATGAACGGCTTTGATGACACTAGAGTGTAAGCTCCTTAAATGCCTGTGCCTCTTTCCTCACCACCGTCTTTAGGACATTAGCTCAACAGGTGCTCAATTAAAATTTGTTAAATGACTACCCAGATCCAGAACTTTCCAGAGACCTGCCTTCCTTTCAAAATTAATAGTTCCTAAGCAACATAATAATGTCTAAAAACGTCTTTCTTCTGTCAATAGAGATCCCATTTGGCCAATACATGTGTACTAAAAGTTAACTTTTCCTAGCTAGTGAATTTTCCCCCAGAGCTGACAGATGCCAGAAGTGGATGTCCCAGAAGCTCTAGGGGGAGCCAGCCTTGGGGTGATACCAGGTGTGAGGACCCACCTGACTGCAGAGGAACACAGGCCCTCTGCAGTCTGTTGATTTCATTCTCTATCACTCTGCTTTCTCTAAAGTCTTTTAATCGTGGTATTAAAAATCATCATGTCAATAAATATTACATTGAAATGTTTTTGAAAAGCACCGTTTGAGGGAGGGAATACCATTGTCTTCATGAAATCAACTACCCTTCTTCCTTTACTCCCAGCAATATTTCTGAGTCAGCCAGATGTGTTAAGGAAGTATTTGGATTTATAGGCATGACATACATAAATCAAATAACTCTCTTACCCTAAAATATCTCCCTTATCGATCCTGCAAGAATATCTACCCCACCCCAATACTAACCATTCTAGGTGAAGAATTTGAAGGCTCACATAAAAAAAAAATCATTATTAGCTCTCCCATATAAGAACACTGCAAATGGAATGCGTGGCAGAACCACTGGGGTGGGGTAGGGGAAAAGAAGTGGCATAGGGGCTCCTGGGAAGGAGGGCCAGCCGAGTCACAGTGCTTTGGTGGAAGATTCTAAGCAACCAGGAAACAGCTTGAAAATGCTAAATAACTGAGTGCCAGAAGGTTGAGTGGATGAAAATAATGGAATCAGGAAAGGAAAATGGAAAGAGTTAAATACAAATTCACTAATCGTAGCTTTGACTCAGGGCATCCATGGTGAAAATAAAAACTCGGTCATCTTGCTCTAGGACATTACACACAAAAACACGGTATGGCCCTTTAAGTAGGTGTTGCCAAACCTCTCCTGTTACCAAAATATACAGCAATTATATATCTGTAAATGCAACATGTGTGCATGTGTGTGTATTTTTTTAATGTGCACAATCAGGTTTTAAACCCACGAGTCCTCATAAAGGAGATGCAAATCAGAAAGTGTTCCTGTAGATTTTTAAATGATAAAGATTCTATAAACTTTGAAATGAAAATCTAAATTTCATTCCCATCCATTTAGTTTGTATCACATTTACAACTGCTCCACTGATTTTGGCTACACATTTTAGAAGTTTATTTGATCACAAATGCACTCTCCCAAATAAGAGAACATAAGAAAATCAAGGTAAATCCATTACCTCAAAGCATAAAACCCTGGATTACTATTATCGCACTAGTAGGTCAGGCAGCACTCTTCATATCTGGTTATAAAGAGACCACTTCATGAAAACACCTAGGTATGACATGATTATCACACAAACTATTTCTGCGAAGTTTGAAAAGCTTCCACTTCCCAAACCAACAGTATATTTGTACTTATAAGGTAGCATATATTTTTTTCCCAATACATTATGTAAATATCATTAATATCACTTAGTCTTACTATAGCAAGTAGATTTACTTGAGGAATATATTCCACACAGACCTATCGTTGGGCCTTAAATTATAGCTTACTTTGTAATCACAGAAATTAGAATTTAGAAAGTATCCAAGAGTATAAAGAAGCAATTGATCCAGTGGACCACCCACTTAGTTTATCAGCCTTAAATCTCTACCATAAACATTCAGAATCCAAAATTCCTCCATTACAAACAAAACTCCCCCTTATACTCATACTTGGAGACTGTGGACAGTCTGGACTTCTGACATGATGTTGCTATCTGTAGCCCTGGTTTCTTCTCACCACTCTTAATACCTCTCAGTGGTTTCTGGATCTCTGCCACCCTTTATAGTTTTTGGATTCCCATATTGTGTTTTTGGATAACAGATAACACAGCAAAAAATGAAAATTCTGCTAATCCACAAAGTCCTTCTGTCTTTGTCTGTTTGGACTGCTATAACAAAAACCACAGGTGGGTTAGCTTATAAACAACAAAGTTTATTTTTCACAGTTCTAGAGGATGGAAGTCCAAGACCAGGGTGCCAGTATATGGTCACATGACGGCTCTTTTCCAAGTTGCAGACATTTTTTTCTGTGCCTTCCCATGACAGAAGGGGCTAGAGAAATCTATCAAGGGCCTCTTTCACCAGGACACCAATCACATTCCTGAGGTCACCACACTCAGGGCCTAATCGGGTCCCACCTCCCAACACCATCACACTGGGGATTAGGATTCCAACCTGTGGATTTGGGGGGGACAAAAATATTCAAATGATAGCACCTTCCATCAGACCAAAGAATACGATCCCATTTCTGAGTGACCCAATTGGGTGAAGAAGGGGCGAGAAACTTAATAAGAAGTTTCAAAATGCAAAAATATAAGCTGGAAAAGAAATGTCTAAGTACAAGCAGGGAAGAAATGATTAGAGGCTCACAATGAATCATAAACTTACAGTAAGTTAACATGATAGTGCAATGTTTACAAAACAATCCAAGTATCAAGAAGCATGAAAGCAATCACCTTCTCTATATGAATCAGTTTAGTCAGATCTTTATCAAGACGCACTTCCCTACATTAGGTCTGAAATGGAGACTTCAAGGCAGATTCAGAACACTGCCACCAAGATTAAAGTTCTGCGGAAAGCTCAGGGGAGGCCTAACTATTATCTCCAGGTGTGTGAGGGTCTCCCACACAGAGTATAGGGGCCACAGAAGACGGGATCTGAAGCCATGTGTAAGGCATATGGCATCGTGGTCATAAAGCATAGGCATAAGGCATCGATTCATAAGGTATAGCATAAGGCACCCAATACAGACACTTTCTGGCTTTGAGTGTTACTGAATAATTGATTTAAACAATGAACTGGGTTAAGGACTCACTTTCTAAGATCTTTTAAAATAATACAAGTTTTCACCTCTCTCTCTAAGACAGGAATGAGTGAGATGGTTTCTCTAGTTCTCTACTCTTGTTCTAGTCTGGTTCAGTCAATTCTTGATTATCTGTGATTCTCTACTGATTCATGAATTATTCAAACAATTTATAGAAAAGCAATTTTTCTCCTGCAAACCTGATATTTAAATATCAGATACCCAATACTACCTCTTAGCTCTGGGAGCTCTTCAATTGAGAGATATCATAATATTGAAATTTTATTATCACTAACTCTAAAATGAATTCTTCATTCTGTTAGGCCCAAAGTTTGTCCTGATTTAGGAAAATACACACTTGTTTAAAGAAAATCAGTCGGATTTTCTGTGTCCTGATTCCAATGACATGTTTCTGTCTCCCAACCCTGCTGCGTCAGTTTAAGCCAGTGAAAATGGAGTAATTTCATAATGACACAAACAAGGCACCCTGAAAACCACAAAATGTGAAGTAACTGACTGTCATCTGGAGCCTTTCCAATATAATTTTTTAAATCTTTTTTTTCCCATTGTCAAGGGCAAAGACCTCAAGAAGATGAACTCTTGCTACCTTGTTATTCCCTCCCAAACATCTAACAAGCATTTCTACTGTAGTATTTTTCCCTCAAATGAATTAAAAACAAAATATACTTAATATATCAGGATATCTCTAAAAGAGAGCATATCTTTTTGCTTTTCAATGTGACAATTTTTGACACTCCCAAAATTCTTAATATTTATACTTTTAAACAAAATTACAACGTGAAAATAGTTTTAAAGAGAAAAGACAAGAAAATCTGATTCTACAGAGGTTTTGTTTCTGGAAGAGAGAAAGCAGAAATATTATCAATGAAAGACCAAATGAATACAAGACAAATAGTACAAAAGTACTTAGATATAGTATAAAATGACAGAGAAAAAGTGACTTTTAAACATTGTTGCAAATAGTGGGCTTGATAATTTTTTCCATTTGCTTAACTAATCAATAATAAGGAAGTGCATGAACTATTTTACATGGAAATCTGAGGGCTTTAAATGTAAATCTTGAAAGCTTTGTAGTAATTCCCTATAAATGTTACTTTTAAAAATGGCTTTTTAAAATCTGGCTGTTAAGCATTCTCTAGAGTGAACTGCCTTATATTCCTCTAATACTTTAGACTTATTCTACCAGTGTCAAATAAAAGCTTACTTTTCCCAGTGCTAACATATTAAACGTACCAGTAACTGGTAACATTTTCTGTTTGTACATCTCAATATATAAAGGTTACAAATGATAAAATTCAAATATATGTATAATATTTTATCAAAGGAAAACCCCACTTTCATGGTTATACATATGTCCTTAGATATTTTTCCTAGCCAAAAATATCTATCCTAGATAAAAATATCTTCAGTTGTGTATATAAAGACATAGTGTGGGATGGCAGTTAACTAAATTATACAAGCTACTGAATTACTGTTGCTACTATTCTTTTTCTTAAGCTGGTGTTTATATGTTTTTTATATAGATTTAGACTAGAGCCTTATATGTAGTTAGTGCTCAAGAAATATCAGCAATTTATTTGGGGAGGAAGTGTCTTAATTGGCACAATCTTTCCATTTTGCTTTGCTTGCTAAATTCAGACAGGCTCAAGAAATTAAAAACTTTCACTCTTTGAAAGACACTGTTTATAAAATGAGGACATAAGCCTCAGACTGGGAAAAAAGTATTTGCAAAGTATATATCTGATGAAGAACTTGCATCTAAAACAAATAACTCATGACTTAGTAAGGAAAAGATATACAGCTCAACTTTTTTTTAATGGAAAAGGGTTTGAACAAACAAGCTACCAAAAAAGATTTATAGATGGTCAATAAACACATGAAAAAATGTTCAATGTTATAAATCATTAGAGAAATGCAAATTAAAATGACAATTAGATATCACTACAAACCAACCAGAGTGGCAAAAGCTTTTAAACTGACTATTCCAAGCATTGATGAGGATGCAGAGCAACTAGAACTCTCATTTACTGTTGCTGGAATGTAAAATGTTTCACCCACTTTGGAAAAGAGTTTGACAGTCATAAAGTTAAACATACATTTACTATTTGGCTTACCAATCCCATTTTTATTTATTTACCCAGAAGAAATGAAAACATAAGTCCACTCAAAGACCTGTAGACTAATTTTTATAGCAGCCTTATTCATAGTTGTTAAAACCTGTAAACAACCCAAATGTCCACAAACTGATGAATACATAGTGATACAACCAAACAATTGAATATTGCTCAGAAAATTAAAAAGAACAAACTATTAACATATGCAACAACATGGATGAATCTTAAAAGCAATATGTTAAGTGAAAGAAGTCAGATGCAAAAAACCCACTTGAATACAATTAAATTTATATGCCCTTCTGAAAAAGGCAAAATTATCTGGGCAGAAAGTAGATCCGGTGGTTACTAGAGGCTAGGAGTGTGAAAGGGGTAACTTACACAAGCAACATGAAAGAGGTGACTCTGTGTTTAAATGGTGATGGATGTCATGTGACTGCTTTTTTTTCCCCCAAACTTAATAAATTATAATCAAAGGATAATTTTTACTTTATGTAAATTGTACCTCAATTGACCTGACTTTCACTAATAGGATATATGTATGTGAATGTGTTCATCTTTGTGCACACACACATACACACACACATAAAATGATGGCCAAGCAGCCTGCCCTCCAGTGAAGGGAACCGGTGGAAGGACCAGGTCACGTGCCATGCTTGAGCTCCATTGCACCAGCTGACTGTGCACGAACGCATTTTAAAAAGAAACCACCACCACCCACAACAGCCAGGAATCGACACTGCCCCACCTCCAGCCCGTCGAATAACCAAGCTTTTCACATTGTATTTGGTTTGGCTTTTTGCCTTCTTTCCCTTCAAGTGTCAAATTGTCAAGTTGGTGGCCCAACCGCCCCCACCTGTCCTAACATGTTTCACATGCCTTTTTACAAGATCTTAAACTTAACTGGAGTCATTTTCTAAAGGGCGATAATGGAAACGTTATGGGCAGATTGCAATGCACAAGAGCATAGTAAAGCTTTTACTTAAATGGAACTTACCCACAAAAGTAGGGACCCCATCAGCACCCCGGCAGGGCCATGGTGGTGAGGGCTGTGGAAAAAATATTATCAGGATGATTCATTTCCACCTTACTGGAGACCTTTTGCTGTAATTCCTTATATAAAAATGTCTTTTTTTCCCTTGACCATTAATACTGATAATTATATCTGTATTTCTTAAGAATATTATGAGTTGCCATTTCTGCATAGTAGCAGATTGAATTTATTCACCTTACGGATATATTATTATCACAGATAATAACTGCAGCATGATAATTATCATTAATTATTCATTTGGATTAAGAGGCAAATAGGCTTGTATTCAAGGGTCTTCCAGAGCACCGCTCATTGTTCCCGAGCCCTGTGTGCCAGTGTGACTAATTCATACTCTTTTCTGAGCCACTGTTGACATCTGACAGGTCCCATATGTATTTATTTGAAAATATAATAAAAGGAGTAATCGCACCATTTCAGGATGGAGTCACTAAAATAGACATATGGTTTCTTCTTTGCCCTTTAAGTGAGGGTATGCAATTGTCTGTTAAAGCCAGGCCGCCGTGAGCATTGCTTCCGTAGATGTGTATGTATTTCCTTTCTTTGTATCCTTGCCTCAGACTATTTAAGCTCACATAAGCTTGTATATTTACATAATAGCTTTTTGCAAAAATAATCGTGTGGTAAGTTATATACTTTATCTTTCATTGAACAGACTGTTTTTGCAGGGCTGTTTGTGCTTGCATTTGAAGCTGCCTTAAGTTGAATAGGCAAAAAGAGCCTCTGCAAAGTTTGGAAAATCTGTAAAGAAATCAAGATAGGAGAGAGCAAAAGGAAAGAGGATGATCCATCTTAACAAGATAAATGCTTTTTGGTGATTTTTTAGCTAACATACACCAAAATCGAGACATATATAGAGACGCACAGTCTCTTCTGTTTCTTCTCTTGGTCTTTGTGTGTATTTTTCTGTATCTGTCATTCATATTTTCATACTTTAAAAGTAGATCTCAAATGCTAGTTTGAGGACTATGCCAGGAGAGCTAATAAGTCACATCGGATGCAAGTCAGGCTTGTCCTTGATGTACTTAGGGCTGCCTTCTGAAATGGCAGCAGTTTTTAATCTCTTTGTCTCCACTGGTGATGCAAGAGAGGTGCTAATCCACTGCACTAAACGCTGCTTTTTAAAGATTCTGGTGCTTGTATTTGTCAATATTTTCTGCTGCCATTTACTTTCACCCCATGATCTTCCTCTGAGGTACTGGAGGGCAGCTGGCATTCTTCTCATTTACAGATGAGGAAGTTGAGGTACCAGGAGATGAAGTGGTGCTGAACTGGGAGCACACAGGGGCAGGACTAAATCAGGCCCCCGTGTGTCCTAACTCTCACTCCCCCTCTCTGTGCCTCTCTGGGCACAGCTGCGAATTGTATGATATCGATGATGAAGAAACAGAGGGAAGAACGTTGACAATTCTGCCAGGTGGAACAGCTGTGAATTTCAGAGCAGGAAGGAGCCTCAGGGTGGTGGCTACGAGGCTCTGCTGGTTTAACACAGCGCAGCTTCTCACAGCACTGGCAACAGGGCCGACTATTCCTCCTGCTACTGTTTCTCATACTCATCAGTAAGTTCAAGTGTGCTCATTCAAGCCCGACAGAGCAGCGACGGTCAGAGACACCTTTGTAAGCAGTATGCTTGCACTGTTGTAATGCAGGCTGGCTACTTGAGTAGAAATTGAATTTTTAATCTATCATACTCACAATAATAATAATAATTAGTACCTAGTGAACACTTACTATATGCTAGTAACTGCTCTAAGCAACTGTCATACCTTATCTGCAGATAAAATAGGAGCCAAAGCAGCTTTCCCTTACTAAGAAGTTGTTTAGGAAGAAGTCTCGATCCATGAAAAGTTGGTTTCTTTGTCAACTAAGTAAGAGAACACCTTTAAAACATTTCGTCTTGGGGATTTGGACTTTAAACTGACTATCCATTTCCTCATCCTGCAAGTATTTACTGAACACCCACTATGGCATCAGGCTCTATTCTAGGTACCAGGGGTATAGCTGAGTAACACCAAGGCCCTATGTCTTAGTCTACTTGGGCATCTATCACAGAACACCGTAAGCTGGGGACATAAACAAACAACGGACATTTGTTGCTCATAATTCTGGGATGGAAAATCCTAGATCAAGGCGCTGGCTGATTTGGGGTCTGGTGAAAACCCACTTCCTGATACCTAGACAGCTGTCTTCTCGCTGTGTCCTCACATGGTGAAAGGGATAAGGGAGCTCTCTGGGGTCCCTTTTAAAAGGGCACTAGTCCCATTCATGAAGTCTCCACCCTCACTATCAAATCACCTCTCAAAGGCTCCAACATCAAATACCATCACACTGGGGTTTAGGTTTCAACACCTGAATTATGAGAGGACATAAACATTCCATCTATACCTTAACCTTGGGCAATGCACATTTCAGGGGAGGAGACAGATGATATGCAAATACTTCATATTTCACAGTAGTGAAAAGTGTTAAGCAAAAAAGTAAGTAAATAATGGGGAGTAAGGCCATAAGGATGGGCAGGTGTAGTTGGGGGCACCTCCTCGAGATGAGGCAGGGAGGGAAGGGACAGCTAGGTGGTGTGAAATGAACAAAGATGTTACTTTGGATAGACTCTGGGGTCATCTCAGCAGAAGGCCAGCAAATGCAAAGGGATTCATATGAATCAGGGTTTTTAAAAGAAGAATCAGAACCCACAAAGCATCTTGCACCAGATAAAAATGTTCTTGCCAAGGATATTTAATTTGCTGTCAGCCTCTTTAATTTTCCTCTGAACATTTTTCTCTCTTGCTTGGAATGTGATTCTCTTCTGGCTGAGTCTCTTTGATCTGACTGTTTTGTTTATGTATTTCTTTTTGGCCATGTTATGGTGACATTTCTGTCAGGCCCCTAACATCAGATTCTAAAAATGGAATATTCTTCTAATAGTCATGATTACTTGAATATAAAATAACCTGGCACGTGAAAAAACAGAGCAGTGAATTACAGTCACCTTACAATTGAATTACAATAAGTTTTGATGGATTGGGAGAAGAGGCCAAATTACATGAATTTTCTCTCCTGATGCTTTCCCTTTTTCTGAAAGGATACTGACTTTAAATCAATCACACCTATAAAAAATGAATAACTTACAGCTGACAGTTCTTGAAAGTGCCCATTGTGCGAGAGGCTTCCCCAAGCGCTCTCAGGTTACTCTCATCCATACAGTTGTCCAGAGCAGTACATGCTGCTGCCTCCATTTTGGGGAGAGGAAGCTGACACTCTGGCAGAATAACCACCCCAAGGATGTCCAGCCAAGTTTCCCTTGTCCCACAGTTGTGCTCTTACCCAGCATCTCCTATTTTCAGTTGGGAGATGGCAAGGGTTTTTAAGCATGGGGGTGACAAAGTCAGATTTCTGTTTTAAAAGGGGAATTCTGGCAGCAGTGTGAAAGGGGGTTGGATAGGAATGAGCCTGGGGTTAAGAGAAGCGGGAGATAATTTCAGTTCTGGGGAGAGAGACTGACACTAGCAGCACCGCCAATGGTGACTGCAGGAATAATCAGCTGCTCTCTGCGGGGCGCTTATGGCATCTCCTCTCCAAAAGCAGGGAAATACAGGAGAAATGCCTATTCAGATAAGCCACAGAATAAGAACTTGACCATGTTTTATGTAATCTTCCTATGGCAGAAGTACACTGCCCTCTGTTGCTTTTCATCTCTTGGTTCTCAATGGTCCAGACGATACCAGGAAAGGAGGTACACACAGTCAGTGAGCACAGCTCCTGAATAGTTTGAAATGTGCCACTGGCTGACCAATAAAAGGGTCCCAACCAAACCATCAATTTATCCCCGGCACTCAGGAATCTCAACCGGTTCTCTTAAAACAGCTACAGGCTTTAGCTCCCTGTCCTGATGGAAGTGGCAAAGAGGCTCCGATATGTTCATACAATTGCACAATTTTCAAACTTTATTGAACATGTTAGTAACTGTAATTCAGTTTCCCTAATCTAAATTGCCATACAAAATACATTGAATATACTTGTTTCCTTGCTCTTGAAGAGACAGAATAATTATGAATATAAATGGCTTCTGCTCCCTTCATGTAAAAAGACATTATAAAGATGTAAGTCAAATAGAGTATAAGAGAGAAATAGATGCAGTGCAATAATGATAAGAAGCTATAATATCTGCATGGAGGTGGATGCAAAATTGCCACTCATTACTCGAATGGGGAGAAAGTTAGTAGGCAATTAACAGCAGCAAATGCCAAGTAGAAGGATAGTTTGTAAGGCAACAATAAACATAGTCTATGCCAATGAGACAGAAAGAAAGAAAAAGCGGACGTGCCAATAAAATAAGCAGAGCAGCCATGGGAAGGACCCTGCTAACACGATGAGAAAATAAAATGAATCCTCTCCCATTCCTCATCGTCACATCCAGGAGTTTCAGTCTTCGGCTTGTTCTGGGCTAGCAATGGCAATAGCTAAGTCTAGAAAATTATGGTAATAATAAGCCACATTATGTAAAAAAAGCATGCTTTCAGCCAAGCAAACATCACCAGGGCTTATTCACAGAGCAAGGTAAGTTCTTCTGAGAAAGGGAATGACAAAAATAGAAAGCAGTGATTCAGCCCTTGAACATCAAAAAACAAATAATTATATAATCAGTGAAGAAAGACCTGAGGAGTATAAATCAGTCGGCTCGGCTACATCCACACGTGAGAAATAATTACAACGAAGAACTTTCAAAATTAAGAAACCCAATGATTGGAAGGGTAATCTCAGAATATCTAACATATCAACTGATTGTCAGTATTTACCTGATCTAAAGCATTCCAGACCAATTAAAATATGCCTTAGCTCCCATGATCTTTAGAAAGGCCATACTTTTCCTCCACAATCTATTCAATACATGGAGAAGTTTTGTATATGTTAGATGTAACTATTTATTTGTATCATATATGTATACTAAATGAACTTGGCAAATAATAATACATACAAATATTTCTTAGGTAATTTAAGAAATGTTTAGGCATGTACTTTGCTACACACTTCACATACCTTATTTCATTCAATCCTCAGAGCCATATAAGGTGCATGCTATTATTTCTATGTTTGTGGAAACTGAACCTTAAAATGTTTATTTCTTGCTCAAAACGAAGCTGAATTTAAACTCAGATCTGTCAGATGTCTAAGCCTGAGCTCATAACAATAGAGAGGACAATATAAATTACAGTTGAGAAGAGCATTCTGAAACCCAGGGTCAGGCAGACTAAGCAGGCCCTCTGTCCATGCCACTCTTCTCTAAAATGCCTCAACAGCTTGGCTCGCTTAATCCTCATAAGAGCCCTATTAGGGGAGAAGGATGAGGAGGGAGAGGAGGAAAATGAAGGCAATGGGTAGTGGTCATAACGATGATGATGGTGAGAGAGAGGATGGAGATGGTGATGACAATGATGACGTCTATTTTGCTGACTAGGCAAAGCGAGAGGTGCTCAGAGTCACTTGGCTAAACGAGAAGGCAAGTTCATCTTGACCAGAAAGCCTGTGATTTTAGCCACTCTATTGAAATATTCTTTCCCCATCTAGATGGCATCAGTTGCATCTCAGCTGCATTAGCTTTCTATTGATGAATAACAAACTGCCACCAATTGAGCTATCTAAAACATACATTGATCATCCCACAGTTTACATGAACCAGGAGCCTGAGCGCAGCCTTGCTGGGTCGTCTGTTCAGGGTGTCACTGGGCTGCAGTTGAGGTGTCGGCTGGGCTACATTCCTTTCTAGGCCTCAGGGTCCCCTTCCAAGCTCATATCATTGTTGGCAGAATTCAGTTCCTTGTGGTTGTGGGACTGAGTTTCCTGCTTTCCTGATAGTTGTCAAGCAGGGGCCTCTCTCAGCTTCCAGAGTTCCCCACAATTCTTTGCCCACTCACAGACTCTCTCACAACATGACAGCTCACTTCTTCAAAGCCAGAAGGCAAATCTCTCTGACTTCTGCCTTTTTTAAAGAGCCTTCCTTGTTAGGTCAGCCCACCCAAGATTATCTCCCTTTTAGTTAATTTAAAGTCAACTGATTAGAAGCAAAATCCCTCCACCTTCACCATATACTGTAATATAATCATGGGAGTATAGTCTACCACCTTTCCATATTTTACATATAGAAGTAAATTATAGGTTTTCCCTTCCCTTAAGGGGAGGGGACTATACAAAGCCATGATTCACTGCCAACATACCATATCAGCTTTGACATTACTTTCTTTAGAAGTTTTTTGCTGTTCCCTACAACTGAATCACTTTCCAACTCCCATGTGCCTTCCTGTACTTTCTTATCATAGAATTTGTCCCAGTGTGGTGATGGCTTACTCCTCCCTAGATGTCAAGTCTTACCAGCCAGAGATTTTATCTTGTTGCCAGCATCCTTGTCAATGGCTGGCATTTTGTCAGCATGTGATAAACAGCTGCAATTATTATTCAAATAGCATTTCTTCAGAAATATTAGTGCCTGCCAATAAAGCTTAAATGTCATATTATCTTCTCAGACTTTTATCCAGTTCTCACATTCAATCAAGATTTTCATAGACATTCATAGTAACTCAAAGGTCTACATTATTCTATCAACAAATACAACAAATGTGATATTCTTCACATCATCACTAACAGAGACTTCTGATTCATTTATTTTCTCACTATTTTCTAATAGAAATATTTTCACAATTAACAATGTGAATTATATCTCCTAGTATCACAATGCTTTATTAAGAAAGAAAAGTTTCAAGGTAAATCCATTGGCATTATATAAATGGACAAATAAACATATTTATCTAATTAACACCTGGAAAAATATCCCTAAAATCCAGAGTTAAAATGAAAAAAAAGTACAAACCATGCAGAGATTATAATATTGTCACAAAATACCTACAGGCAAGGAAGTCTATGATGAAAAAAAAAATAGATTTTGTAACAAAGTAGAGAGCAAAGTTGAGGCAATAGAAAATAGATCCATAGGGGGAAAAATGTTTTAAAGTTCCAAGCCGTAATTCTGCCATGGCTTCCTCTAGATATGCAATTCAACACAACAGTGGGCACTGTCAACTAACATCCTTCATTCACTTAAAAACCCACAGCACTATATCTCTGCATTCATCAGTAACTTAAATTCCATATTCTTGCCCTTGATAAACATGAATGAAAAGGTTATAGATGAAACTCCCTAAAGTTTGAACTATTTTATTTAGACCCTTATGCATGTAAAGAACCACAGTGTGGACAATATTTTAGGAGTCGTTTTCTCTGCTTCTGGGTGAGTCTATCACTAGGACAATCACAAAAATGTACCAGCTCGCTAATTATTTAAGACTGAAAAAGACATGCCCAGAATTTGAAAGACATTCAAGCTATTGCCCGCAGCAGTCTTTTTAAAACGTTCTAAGGAGACTCCATAACCAGTTTATTGTTCCATTAAACAAAAGTATATCTTTCCCTGACATGACTTCAGGATTCTCTGTTAGTGAAGGACCTAGCTTCAAAATTCCCAAAGGGAAAGCTTATAAATCATGCGTGAAAATAAATGTAAGTCCAAATGCTCTGGGCTGCTTGGAGGGGAGAGAAGAGCAAAGGCTGGAAAGGAGATCTGTTTGGTCTTCCCAAAAGCCAGACAATAAATAAATGTAAATAAAAAACTGGGCCTATAATACCAGAGTTTATTTCCTATTTTGTGCCCTATCTGTGTTGGTAGACAGCCCTGGAGTATGCTCTGTACCCAGCTCCTGGTGTTTGGTTGCCCTAGGAAGAAGAGCAAGAGAAAGGAAGTAGCTCAAGGGCCAACAAAGCTTTTGCGGGCAGAAGAGGAATGGGCAGTAAAACGATATCTCAGTTCTATATCTGTCAGCCTCTTACAGTAAACTCTGCTTTCTACGGTCTATTAATAGTTGGCACTTCTGCAAATCTGTAGTTCAAAGATAGCCGATGTCCACAATGATGATCTGAAGGCTGCCGGAGTCCACGGCTTCCTGCCCCATCAGAAGAGGTCGTAGGCCCTTTGTGCCCTGACCTCCACCCATCTCAGCGGGTTTGTGCTCTTCGGCAACACATCCTAGGAGGAAGCTCTATGCCTTTCTTACTATCTGTTCTAGCGTCTCAGAATTCTTTCTCTTGCTAGCATGGCACTGGGCCCAGAGAAGGGGGCTCATTAAAACTTGTTGAATTAATGAATGAAAGTCAAAAT
Organism: Smutsia gigantea; assembly: GCA_032199065.1. NCBI lineage: Eukaryota > Metazoa > Chordata > Mammalia > Pholidota > Manidae > Smutsia > Smutsia gigantea. The sequence continues at coordinate 219,032 of JAVSCE010021015.1, forward strand.
TATAGATTTTCTTCCATTTAAGTTTATTTTACCTCCTTAGGCTATAGTGGAAGGCACTTTTCTCTCACGAGTATTGGAGCTTTTCCTCTGAATGCTCCAGGGCTTCAGCTTCCTCTGTCTACCTCTACTAATATGTCACTGTGCTCTGTCTGAAGCCTCTCCTAATATTTTTCAGACATCCCTTCTTTTATACTCATTGCCTCCAGCAGCATCTGGCATGTAGGAGGTGCTTGATAAACATATGCTAAACAAATGAATGAATGAAGCAAATTCCACTACAATGGTAGCCTGGGTTACTGTGAGAGATCTTTCACAGGATCCACTACTTACATTCACATACACTATTCTAAGTCGTATTTGTCATTACTTCCCAGACATGCCTAGAATTTTCCCTACTGTTTCATCCTTCTTGAATGTCCTCCTGTTTAAGTCCATCATGGACATTCTTTTTATTCTCTAAGGCCTAGTTCAAATTGCCCTTCCTCCAGGAAGCCTTCCTTGATACCCTTGGCAATAGTCTCTCCATTCCAAACTCTGATCAGCTAAGGCTGATCCTCTACTCCATCAATTCTCCTGACAAAGAAACCTTAAAATTAAATATAATTAGCAAAATTTTATTTTAGGAATTCCACAATTTTATGTTTAAAATGAAAAATACTTTCAATTAATCATAGAAATTTGGGGTATTAGGATAAGTTTGCTTATTCACTAGTAAAAGCATAAGAAAGAGAAAGTGAATGTATTAACTTTACCCAGGAGTTTGATATTTAACTTCAACATTATCTAATGACTAAAAAATCAATTTAATTTGTTTTTTTAAAAAAGAAAGAAAACACAGTACCACTTGTAAAAATTTTGAGGCAATTTGTTCATTGACTGACTTTTACTTTTTAAAATAGCTTTCCCAAATGGTAAACAGACAAGGGCCTGAGGTTTGGATTTCTGAACAAATAGCCTAGTACTCCATGTTTTTAAAATCGCCCCATCGATCAGATTAGCGAATGTTTCTTCAAGGTTTGTAAATGGCATATGCAAGAAGAGTTGGGTTTTTTTCCCCAAAGATAACCCAGTTAGGCTTGACAGCTTGTTTGCAATAGCACCCTGAAGACACACTCCACGGTACTCAACTATATAAATATACGTTTGAGACACACACTTTGGCTCATAACATTTGTTAAACATCTGAAATGTGAAGCCAATCCAGTTAGTGTATTCTTTGTACCTCTTTAAATATTATGAAAGGAATGAGTCTCTAGACCTTACAAGTGCCCTCCTACTTCAATCGGCACGTACCATTGTGGAAGTCAGAAAATAATTTAGACCCCCCAGAAAAGAGAGAGGGGGGGGATCCAAAGAGACATTATGAAAATACAGGCATGAGAAACATGACAGGCAAAGGGAAATGGTCCTCTGCTAGGGCTTACCCTTTGACCTTCAAAGTCTAAGTTTTTATTTCCCATTAAGAATCAAAACATCCCATAGAAATACTGTGTTAAATTGTGAACATTACCTGGAACACTAACACAGACCAGCTATCAGCATCATAGGCTCATGACAAGGGTCAAGAATATCTCTGAAAAACCAGGAAGAATGGATATGATGAAGATTTGGAACCACAGTGAAAAATCAGAGTGTTCATGGTTCTGGTTGCACCACTTTCTCCAGGACCCCAACTCTCTTCAACTACACTTAAAATAGGCCTGGGGGTTCTCAAAGGCGGCTTTCATCTGCACTCCAGGAAGCCCTCCTGGTTCCCAGGGCACACCTACCACTGAGGTCACCTTGTAGCTGCAGGTAACAAAGGGGCAATTATGTTCTGAGGCCGCCAAGGGCTCTACAATGAAGATCTCTGCCACCTAAGGATGCCAGCTTTATGGGCCTAGAGGGTATTTTACTAAGTGAAATAAGTTAGAGAAAGAGAAATACCCCATGATTTCACTTACATGTGGAATCTAAAAAATAAAATAAAACAAACAAAACAGAAGAAGACTTATAAATACAGAGAACAAACCGGTGATTGTCATGAAGGGACAGGCAGAGGGATGGGTTAAGTAGGTAAAGGGAATAAAGAGGTACACATTCCCAATATAAAATAAATAAGTCCAAGGACAGAATGTACAACATCGAGTATATAGTCAATAATATTGTAATAACTCTGTATGGTGACGAGTGGTGACTACACTTATCATGGTGAGCATTTCATAGTGTGTATAATTGTTGAATCACTGTGCTCTACACCTGAAACCAATGTAATATTTTATATCAACTGTACTTTGATAAAACAAAAACCAAAGATATCAATGTTGCTGCCAGTACTCTTGACGTAGCTGCTGAGGCCTGATGATGAGGGATCCACGTGTTTCCTATAAAGCCACCTTTCCTCTCAGCCAAAGCTCTAGCCAACCAATGCTTCCTATGTCTTGAGCCTAATGTATCAGCATTTTACAAGTACAACACAGTGGTTCAATAGTTACCCATATTATTAAATCCTCACCCCCTCTAGTGTGGTTACTATCTATCAACTTAGAAAGTTGTTACAGAATCATTGACTATATTCTCCATGCTGCATTTCCATCCTCATGACCAACTTACATTGTGTTTGTGAATTATTGTTCCCTTTTATCTCCCTCACAGTTTCCCCCAAACTACCCCAATCCCTCCCCCTTGGTAACTACTAGTCACTTCTCAGTGCCTATGAGTCTACTCTTGTCTTGTTCCCTCTGTTTTGCTTTGTTTTTATACTCCACAAATAAGTGAAATCACATGGTACTTGTCTTTCTCTGCCTGGTTTATTTCACTGAGCACAATGCCCTCTAGATCCATCCATGTTGTTGCAAATGGCAAGATTTATTTTCCTTTTATGGCTGAATAATATTCTACTCTGTATATGAACCACATCTTCTTTATCCATTCATTTATTGATGGACACTTAGGTTGCTTCCATATTTTGACTGTTGTAAATAGTGCAGCAATAAACAAAAAATAGAAGAGGAGGGAATATTTCCAAACTCATTCTATGAGGCCAGCATCACTCTAATGCCAAAACCAGACAGACACCAAAAAAAAAAAAAAAAAATTACAGACCAAAATCCCTGGTGAACATAGATGCAAAAATCCTCAACAGAATACTAGCAAATGGAATTCAAAAATACATCAAGATCATCCATCATGACCAAGTGGGATTTATTCCAGGGATGCAAGAATGGTACAATATTGGTAAATCAATCAATATCATACACCACATTAACTAAAAGAAAGATAAAAACTACATGATCATCTCAATAGATGCTGAAAAAGCATTTGACAAAATTCAACATCCATTCATGATAAAAATACTCAACAAAATGGGTATAGAGGGTACATACCTCAACATAATAAAGGCCATATATGACAAACCCACAGCCAACATGACACTGAATGGCAAAAAGCTGAAAGTTCTTCCTCTAAGATCAGGGACAAGATAACGATGCCCACTCTCCCCACCTTTATTCAACATCGTACTGGAGGTCCTAGCCACGGCAATCAGACAACACAAAGAGAAAAAGGCATCCAGATTGGTAAGGAAGAAGATAAACACTCACTATTTGCAGATGACATGATATTATACATAGAAAACCCTGAAGACTCCACCAAAAAGCTATTAGAACTATAACTGAATTCAGCAAAGTTGCAGGAGACAAAGTCAATACACAGAAGTCTTTCTAGCCATTTTTGACCATCCTGAACACTCATAAAACTTTATCTTGTATTGATCCACAATCACTCTGGCTCAAATCTTACAGGTCTGTGTTTATCCTCTGTACTTTTCCTTGATCATGAGTGCTTTCTGGCTTATCTGGTACATTAAAAAATCTGAGCTCATGGGGAAATTAATTTTTTAGCTATTTTGGGTATTTTGACCTTCCATCTCATTTCTTTCCCACTTAAGTTAGTCTCACTTGCATAGCAGGAATAATACATATTTTTTAACCTTTCATTCCCTGTAAAATAATATTCTTTTAAAGAATCAGTTTATGGGGTTTCTCCAGTTCGGGGATCTATTTTATGGGAGACAGAATGGTGTAAGGGAAAGAACACACTCTGTGTACCGTACAAGGCTAAGTAAGCCATGGGGTAAATGGTAATTTCCTTTCCTGCACATTTTTAATTGCTCCTGGCAATTAGCATGATCTTATCTGTTTGCTTCGTTAGGTTTCTTTGTTCTTGTCACAGAGTCATTTCAAACTTCACATGTCCAAAATGAAAGCGCTTGGCATCTCCCCCGGCCAAACTGATTTTTCTCCCAGCACCCCCATCTCCATGAATAGCCCTTACTCGGATGGCTAACATCACCCTTACCCCTCCTTTTCCTGCACCCCTCATGCTTACTGTTAAAGCAGGACACATCCAAAATATACCTTGAGTCGGTCCTCCCACCTGGAGCAAGTGCTTTCTTCCCTCACAGAGAGTCTGCCGGCATTCCTGAGCTGCTGCTCCCTCCTGCTCTCCTCCCTCGACAGTCCAGTCATCTTACAGCAGAAGGTCCTTCAAAGATGCAAACTAGGCCATATTGCTCCACTACAGGAACTCTTTGGGGGCTTCTTGCTGTATTTCACGTAAACACCACATTCGGTTCACTCTGCTCCAGTCTCATCAACCTTCGGTCCGTTCCGGGAACAGCTGCTGGGCCTTAGCTGTTTCTTCTGCTTGCATTATTCTCCCAAGATCTCTTCCTCACTGCTCCCCCTCATCCTGCAGTCACTCCTCGAGTCCCTGCCTGCACTACATAAAGCAGGTCCCACCCATAATTCTCTTTATTTCCTTATTTCCTTCATAGCACCTGTCAAGACTGTAAGTCTTTTGTTTATTTTGTTCCTCACCATATAAACTCCATAAGAATAAGGGCCTTGTCCCTTTTGATTTTCATTGTACTCCCAGCACCAATGTAATGCATGATATTTGAAAGGTATTCATTAATACCCAATGTCTAGATGTTGGGATGTAAGGGAGGAATAAATGTTGTATGTTTTTATTTCAGAAAAACAAACCACAAGCTTCTTGTGGTTTCCATGCAGATATGATGGTCGTGGTGGTACAATTAATCAGATTCTCAACCGGGGTAAAGAAGTTAGACCAATTGACTGATGAGCATGAGGTCAATACCTTTCTGAGTGACTTGCATGGAGAGTAGACAACATGCTCTTCAAGTCTACATGTGGTGTAACACCAGATGGAGTTGGTGGAGTTCTGGAAAACAAAGGGAACCTGGGGTAATCTTAGGTGGCTGGAGTGTCTTCAGGGCTGGAGCTGAAAGTTGCTGTTTGAACTGATAAAGGCAGACAGAACATCTTGTAGTGCCCAAGGAATCATCTAACTGCAAACAGAAAATGGAAATGCTGACTCACCAGTGGTTGACTTGCCAGTGGTTTGGGAAGTGTGGTCATTGTCATTAGGAAGAACTCATACAACTTTATTCATTTACTACTCTGCCTACTGGAACCAATGCCAGTTCCTGCCTAGGAGGAATTTACAGTCTTACTTTGAGCTACAACATTTAGGATGCAGGCTCCAGACACAGGCAATGGTATGGTACAGGGTAGATCTCTCTGGATCCCATGGACTTCATATGGCTTGGAAGCCCACTTCCAGGAGTCATAGTTTGGGATGTGTGTTGTCAGGCTGTAGGATTTCTGGAGGTGAGACAACTTGGATGTTGAGAATTCCAAAAGTTAGAACACGTGATAAAGAATGATTAAGGGAGATGAAGCTGTTTAGCCTGGGAAGACAAATTATTTGAGGGAGCCAAGATGCTCTTCAAATATTTTGAAAGTGCTATGTGATGACGACGATAATCCCTTCAAGAGTGTTCTGAACTGTAGGACTATGATGCAGAAGTGGAAGTGGGAGGGAAATTCCACCCTAACAAAAATCTACTGCTTCTCTAGAGTCTAATAACAGGATGAGCACCCTAGCAAAGGGGTGAACCACTATTACAGGGGTGTGGAAGCACATACAGCATGACTTTCTGTATCACACATCAAGGTCACACATGCAATGGGAGGTTAGTACCTCGAAGATGCCTTCCAACTCTAAACTCAGTGATGCTCAGTGATAGAAAGCCCACAAAGGCCCAACTGGTAGAAGTCTATATATGAAGAGTGTTAGAGAGAGCGTAAGGTAAGCCACTTTCCTGTTTGTACTAAGATTTACTTTCATGCACTTACTCTCTGTGGAAACAGTGGAGTTGGTGCATGCAAGGTTCCTCATAAAGCTTTCCTGTTAGCATTGATCCAGCTACCTGGCTGGTGATCATAAATGAATAAACAGATATAAATTCCCAAATAAGCAGACACTCAGCTCTGTTTTTATATACAGTAAATTCTATTTTTCTCTGCTACATCCTGTGATAGCAGAGGAAGTTTTAGATTATTAGATAACACAAACAACTAAATTGGAAACTTTTTTCCCAGTAAAAGGAAATTATGAATCTGTACTTTTCTGGCAGCTTTCAGCTCTTCTCACTACAGACCTCCTCTCCCCTTCACCCTATACACACACACAGCATATGGCTTCTCTTGTAGGACACAGTTGAATATGGCTGAGGGGCATTAATTGATATCATCAAGACAGCACTCACACTAAGCTTGCCCTGATAAAAATATTTTTATTAATAACCTAAAACTTTAATGAGCGTCCTATGTTTAAAGAAATATTCACTGCTCTTCTTACACTAAATTTATAACGAGTCTTGGGGAAGTTTCTGAAGTTCTTACATACATATTCATTCCCATTAATTAACTTAAAAGCCAAAATGCAAATAAAAGTAGTTGCCATCTTTAGAAAGGGCAGGGCTCAGAGTAGAAGAATCCCTGACTCAGGGTATCTTCCATCCTGGAGTGGGCTGCTGTCTTCTTGTGGATCCTAGCTCCCCGCTAAGACCAACAGCAAGACTCAGTGGGAGCTGCCCAAGCAGTTGGAACTGTCTTTCCACAGCAGCGTGTCAGGGGCTGGAGGAGGTGATGGAAAGACAATACACAGGTCAAGTTCAAAGCCCTGCTATGGCTCTGATGACCTCACACAAGTTATTTACTTCAGTGTGAAAGTAAAGAGCTGGGCCACAAAAGCAACATAAAGCTGCAGTTAATGGTGGTTCTGAAGTTATTTTCCTGATTCCATATCCTGCTACCATTAGAGATATCTAAGGGATCCCTGCAGCCCTATTTAGGAATTGGCAAAAGTGATATTATCCCCATTTTCAACTGAAGAAAGATGCAGGAGAAAAGTCAAAGGATTTCTCCCAAAACGTGAAGTTCTGAGATGCGTGGAATATGATCTCAGGGGGAAACAAAAGGGAAAAGAAAAAACAGCTGTTATGTCCAAGATAATATAACTGTTTCCCTAGCCCTGGATAATCTGAAGCAGAGCTGCAGCAATGTTCTTACAGCAACGTTCTTACTTAATCTGAAGCAGAGCTGCAGCAATGTTCTTACAGCAACATTCTTACTTAATCTGAAGCAGAGCTGCAGCAATGTTCTTACAGCAACGTTCTTACTTAATCTGAAGCAGAGCTGCAGCAATGTTCTTACAGCAACGTTCTTACTTAATCTGAAGCAGAGCTGCAGCAATGTTCTTACAGCAACGTTCTTACTTAATCTGAAGCAGAGCTGCAGCAATGTTCTTACAGCAACGTTCTTACTTAATCTGAAGCAGAGCTGCAGCAATGTTCTTACAGCAACGTTCTTACTTAATCTGAAGCAGAGCTGCAGCAATGTTCTTACAGCAACGTTCTTACTTAGCAACACACCCCTCCCTCCCCAAGTGTACAGCCACAGAAGCAGTTCTCCACCATTCTGTAAGGACAAATGGCCAAGTTACAATTTGAACCTGGCATTTGAAAGCTGATGCTTGGACCCTCAACCCTTTCTGCAGCATAATAGCGTCATGGAAGGAGGATGCTGGCAGGCAGTCTTCATCAGCTGGCCACTGAATGCTGCGGCCCTCTGATTGTCCTACAGGAAGCTCTGCCACACGAGGGGAAGTAATTATGCACCCAAGGCAGACAGAGAATGTACTCAGTGCGCGTACAGCATGTGAAGGGATTACAAGGAATAGTGCTGTGTTAGAACAAGTCTCTGGCAATCTGCTGTCACAGAGGAAGGGCCCCGACACAGCCCAGCAGGTTGCAGCCAAGAGGCAAAAGGTTTCACTGCTTTCCCATTAGCGCCCAGGGAAAAGCAGGCGGGAGAGAGCGAAGAGAAAGAAGAGGAAACTGAATATTTGTTTTTTAAAATGAAAAGTAGCTCTGAGTTAAAAGGTTGATTCGGGAACACCAGGGAAAAGGGAAACATATATGAGCCTAATTAATAGAATTGAGATGAAAGAAGGGTAAAGCAATTAAATATTCATTAAAGATCCCATAAAACTATGATAGAAAACAAACCCAATTGGAAGATGTATTGGAGAAACAAAAACTTTAAAAATTAAGAATTTGGAGGAAAGAAGAAAAAGCAGGCAAGTTGTTCAAATTGAAATGTCAGTGTGAGTAGATGACAAGGGTTCCTGGGGCTTTCCAGGCATTGGAATGATTTGTGAGCGGCAGAGAAGAAATTTGTGAAGTATACTGTATGATGTCTACTTCATGGCAGATGTTTCAGATAAAAACTGGACAAGAGGATATTTCTGTGTTCAAATCTATTAATTTACTCCTTGACAACTGAATGCAGAAAATTCTAGAAATGAGAAGAAAATAAAATAGAGCAAAGGAATAAAAATAATGATAATAATAATTATAAAAATAGCTAATATTTTGGACAATGTTTTCGTGTGACTGACAGCATGCCAGGCGTTTTACATTTATCTTATTTATTCCTCATGACAACACTAAGAAATAGGTTCCATTATCATCCCATTTTATGGCTGAGGATAAGAAGATTCAGAGAAATAAGCTTGTTCAAGGTCACAAAATTATAAGTGGCAGAGACAATATTTGAATCCCATACTGTCTGACTTCAGGTGTTTGAGGTGATAAAATTTATATAAAATTTCCATAATTGTGTTACCCTGTGTATCTTAAGTTTCCCCTCAAAAGCTCTCTAGCAGAGTTCCGGGAAGATGGTGGCGTGAGCAGGGCGTCAGAAATCTCCTCCCAAAACCATATATATTTATGAAAATACAACAAATAACAACTATTCCTAAAAGAGAGACCAGAAGATACAGGACAACACCCAGCCTGCAGCTACACCTGAGAGGACTCAGCACCCCGTGAGGAAGGTAAGATACGGAACCGCGACCCGGCGGAACCCGAGCACTCCCCCACCCCAGCGCACTGGAGGGAGGAGAGGATTCAGAGCTGGGAGGGAGTGGAAGCACAGGCCCGCCAAATAACCAGCCCTGCTGATCTGCACCGGGAGCACTGACACACATCACGCGGTGTATCGGAGATTGGAGAGACAGAGGTCCAGGATCCAAGACGGCAGGTTCACTCAGCTGGCTCCCCAGAACAAAAGAAAAGTGCGCACTTTTTTAGGGGTCTTAAAGGGACAGGGGCCAAACGAAAGAGCAGGATCATCACAGCACACTCAGCCAGGCAGGCTGGGAGTCCTGGGGAATTTCAGACGCCTTGGACTGCGGTCGGGAAAAGCAGTCGCACCGAGACTTCCCACAGAAATCAGCAGCCTCCCATTTGGTACCTCCCCGGCCAGAGTCACAAAGGGCCAGGTGTAGCAGCTGCGACTGTGGAATAGTGGAGCAGCAGCGCCACCTACAGCATCCTCACAGAAACTACACCTGGCGGGCGTTGTTTTTTTTTTCTTCTTTTTTCCCTTTTTTCTTTTATTCTTTTTCTGACCACATCTATCACCATGAAAAGACAGAGGAATATGGTACAAATAAAGTTACCCAGACAACCCAGAGAGGGAGCCTGAAGGGATGGACATACACAATCTTCCTGAAAAAGAATTCAGAATAAAAGTCATAACCATACTGATGGATCTACAGAGAAATATGCAAGAGCTAAGGGAGGAAGTGAGAGAAGTGAGGAAAGACAATGAAGAAATAAGACAAGCGATTGACGGGCTTAGCAGCAGACTGGACGAGATGCAAGAGACTGTTAATAGAATAGAAATAAGAGAACAGGAATACAGAGAAGCTGAGGCACAGAGAGATAAAAGGATCTCTAGGAATGAAAGCATTTTAAGAGAACTGTGTGACCAATCCAAATGGAACAATACTTGCATTATAGGAGTACCAGAGGAAGAAGAGAGAGAAAAAGAGATAGAAAGTGTATTTGAAGAAATAATTGCTGAAAGCTTCCACAAGCTGGGGAAGGAAATAGTCTCTCAGACCACGGAAGCCTACAGATATCCCAACACAAGGGACCCAAGGAAGACAAGACCAAGACACATAATAATTAAAATGGCAAAGATCAAAGATAAGGACAGAGTATTAAAGGCAGCTAGAGAGAGAAAAAAGATCACCTACAAAGGAAAATTCATCAGACTATCATCAGACTTCTCAACAGAAACCTTACAGGCCAGAAGAGAATGGCATGATATATTTAATGTAATGAAACAGAAGGGCCTTGAACCAAGAATATTGTATCCAGCACGATTATCATTTAAATTTGAGGGAGGGATTAAAAAATTTCCAGACAAGCGAAAGCTGAGGAAATTTGCCTGCCATAAACCACCTCTTCAGGATATCTTAAAGGGACTGCTTTAGATGGAAGCACTCCTAAGGCTAAAAAAAGGTCACCAGAGAAAATAAAATCATAGCAAAGAAAGCAGACCATCCAAATACTAACTAAAGGCAAAGAATAAAACACCTAGTATATAAAGAATGGAGGAGGAAGAATAAGAAGGAAGAGAAATAAAGAATCATCAGACTGTGTTTACAATGACTTAACAAGAAAGTTAAGTTAGACTGTTAGATAGTAGAGAAGCTACCCTTGAACCTTTGGTAACCATGAATCTAAAGCCAGCAATGGCAATAAGTACATATCTATTGACAATCACCCTAAATGTAAATGGACTGAATGCACCAATCAAAAGACACAGAGTTACTGAATGAATAAAAAAGCAAGACCCATCTATATGCTGCTTACAAGAGACTCACCTCAAACCCAAAAATATACACAGACTAAAGGTGAAGGGATGGAAAAAGATATTTCATTCAAACAACAAGGAGAAAAAAGCAGGTGTTGCAGTACTTCTATCAGACAAAATAGACTTCAAAATGAAGAAAGTAGCAAGAGATAAAGAAGGACATTACATAATGATAAAGGGGTCAGTCCAACAAAAGGATATAATCATTTAAAATATATATGCACCCAACACAGGAGCCCTGGCATATGTGAAACAAATACTAACAGAATTAAAGGAGGAAATAGAAAGCAATACAGTCATTTTAGGAGACTTCAACACACCACTCACTCCAAAGGACAGATCAACCAGACAGAAAATAAGTAAAGACACAGGGGCTCTGAACAACAGACTAGAACAGATGGACCTAACAGACATCTACAGAACTCTACACCCAAAAGCAACAGGATATACATTCTTCTCAAGTGTACATGGAACATTTTCCAGAATAGACCACATACTGGGACACAAAAAGAACCTCAGTAAATTCAAAAATATTGAAATTCTACCAACCAACTTCTCAGATCACAAAGGTATAAAACTAGAAATAAATTTTAGAAAGAAATCAAAAAGGCTCACAAAAACATGGAGACTTAACATTCTCCTAAATAATCAATGGGTCAACAACCAAATCAAAACAGAGATCAAAGAATATGTGGAGACTAATGACAACAAAAACACAAAGGCACAACTTCTGTGGGACGGAGCAAAGGCAGTTCTAAGAGGAAAGTATATTGCAATGCAGGCCTATTTAAAGAAGGAAGAACAATCCCAAATGATTAGTCTAAAGACACAATTACTGAAACTGGAAAAAGAAGAAAAAATGAGGCCCTAAGTCACCAGAAGGAGGGACATAATAAAGATCAGAGAAGAAATAAATAAAATTGAGAAGAATAAAATAGAAAAAATCAATGAAACCAAGAGTTGATTCTTTAAAAAATAAACAAAATAGATAAACCCATAGCCAGACTTATTAAGAGAAAAAGAGAATCTACAAAGGAAAAATAATGACAGACCCCATAGAAATACAAAGAATTACAAGAGAATACTATGAAAATCTATATGCTAGCAAGCTGGAAAACCTAGAAGAAATGGACAACTTCTTAGAAAAATACAACCTTCCAAGACTGACTAAGCAAGAAACAGAAAACCTAAACAGACCAATCACCAGCAACGAAATTGAATAGGTAATCAAAAAACTACCCAAGAACAAAACTCCCGGGCCTGACGGATTCACCTCTGAATTCTTCCAGACATATAGAGAAGAAATAACACCCATTCTCCTTAAAGTTTTTCAAAAAATAGAAGAGGAGGGAATACTTCCAAACTCATTCTATGAAGCCAGCATCACTCTAATACCAAAACCTGGCAAAGACCTCACCACAAAGAAAATTACAGACCAATATCCCCGAAGAACATAGATGCAAAAATACTCAACAAAATATTAGCAAACCGAATTCAAAAATACATCAAGAGGATCATACACCATGATCAAGTGGGATTCATCTCAGGGATGCAAGGATGGTACAACATTTGAAAATCCATCAACATCATCCACCACATCAACAAAAAGAAGAACAAAAACCACATGATCATCTCCATAGATGCTGAGAAATCATTTGACAAAATTCAACATCCATTCATGATAAAAACTCTCAACAAAATGGGGATAGACAGCAAGTACCTCAACATCATAAAGGCCATATATGACAAACTCATAGCTAACATCATACTTAACAGCAAGAAGCTAAAAGCTTTTCATCTAAGATCGGGAACAAGACAGGGATGCCCACTCTCTCCACTGTTATTCAACATAGTACTGGAGGTCCTAGCCACGGCAATCAGACAAAACAAAGAAATACAAGGCATCAAGATTGGTTAAGAAGAAGTCAAATTGTCGCTATTTGCAGATGACATGATATTGTACATAAAAAACCCTAAAGACTCCACTCCAAAACTACTAGAACTAATACCTGAATTCAGCAAAGTTGCAGGATACAAAATTAATACACAGAAATCTGTTGCTTTCATATGTACTAACAATGAACTAATAGAAAGAGATATCAGGAAAACAATTCCATTCACAATTGCATCAAAAAGAATAAAATACCTAGGAATAAACCTAATGAAGGAAGTGAAAGACCTATATCCTGAAAACTACAAGACACTCCTAAGAGAAATTAAAGAGGACACTAACAAATGGAAATTCATCCCATGCTCTTGGCTAGGAAGAATAAATATTGTCAAAATGGCTATACTACCTAAAGCAATCTACAGATTCAACGCAATCCCTATCAAAATACCAACAGCTTTCTTCAATCAACTGGAACAAATAATTCTAAAACTCATATGGAACCACAAAAGACCCCGAATAGCCAAAGCAATACTGAGAAGGAGGAATAAAACAGGGGGAATTACGCTCCCTAACTTCAAGCTCTACTACAAAGCCACAGTAATCAAGACAATTTGGTACTGGCACAAAAACAGACCCACAGACCAGTGGGTTTCACAGAATAGAAATCCAAACATTAACCCAAACATATACAGTCAATTAATATATGATAAAGGAGCCTTGGATATACAGTGGGGAGATGAGTGCCTCTTCAGCAGCTGGTGTTGGCAAAACTGGACAGCTACATGTAAGACAATGAAACTGGACTACTGTCTAGCCCCATACACAAAGGTAAACTCAAAATGGATCAAAGACCTGAATGTAAGTCATGAAACCATAAAACTCTTAGAAAAAAATATAGGCAAAAATCTCTTGGACATAAACATGAGCAACTTCTTCATGAACATATCTCCCCGGGCAAGAGAAACAAAAGCAAAAATGATCAAGTGGGATTATATCAAACTGAAAATCTTCTGTTGAGCAAAAGACACCATCAGTAGAACAAAAAGACATGGTATAGTATGGGAGAATATATTCCTAAATGATGTATCCAATAAGGAGTTGACATCCAAAATATATAAAGAACTCACGCACCTCAACAAACAAAAAGCAAATAATCCAATTATGAAATGGGCAGAGGACATGAATAGACACTTCCCCAGAGAAGAAATTCAGATGGCCAACAGGCACATGAAAAGATGCTCCACATCGCTAATCATCAGAGAAATGCAAATTAAAACCACAATGAGATATCACCTCACACCAGTGAGGATGGCCAACATTCAAAACACAAACAACAACAAATGTTGGCGAGGATGTGGAGAAAAGGGAACCCTCCTACACTGCTGGTGGGAATGCAAATTAGTTCAACCATTGTGGAAAGCAGTATGGAGGTTCCTCAAAAAACTCAAAATAGAAATACCATTTGACCCAGGAATTCCACTCCTAGGAATTTACCCTAAGAATGCAGTAGCCCAGTTTGAAAAAGACAGATGCACCCCTATGTTTATCGCAGCACTATTTACAATAGCCAAGAAATGGAAGCAACCTAAGTGTCCATCAGTAGATGAATGGATAAAGAAGATGTGGTACATATACACAATGGAATATTATTCAGCCATAAGAAGAAAACAAATCCTACCATTTGCAACAACATGGATGCAGCTAGAGGGTATTATGCTCAGTGAAATAAGCCAAGCCGAAAAAGACAAGTATCAAATGATTTCACTCATATTTGGAGTATAAGAACAAAGAAAAAAACTGAAGGAACAAAACAGCAGCAGACTCACAGAACCCAAGAACGGACTAATAGTTACCAAAGGGAAAGGGACTGGGGAAGATGGGTGGGAAGGGAGGAATAAGAGGGAAAAAGGGGCATTATGATTAGGAGACGTAATGTTGGGGGGGGCACGGGAGGGCTGTACAACTCAGAGAAGACAAGTAGTGATTCTATAGCATCTCACTACGCTGATGGACAGTGACTGTAATGGGGTTGGTGGGGGGGACCTGATGAAGGGGGTAGTTTAATAACCATAATATTGCACATGTAATTATAGATTAATGATACCAAAATAAATTATAAAAAAAAAAGCTCTCTAGCCTCCATATATTTAAAATCAGTTTCTTTTTTTCTTTCCAAAAGCCATCCTCTGACAGGAATAGGTCCCTTAAAACTACAAACTTACCATTATGCTTTGGGGTGAAGTGGGAGTAGGGGAACCTAAAATATGGGCCGAGAAACTGAGTTATGAATTTACATTTTAAAAGACAGGAAGTTTTTCTTTGATTTGTATTTTTATCAGAGCTAATTGCTGCTTTGGAAAACTCAGAGTATTTCAAAGAGCCAGTCTTTATAAGTCCTCTCATGTTTCTTCCCAGATCGCTCAACCACATCTCTCCAGCCCTCTCAAGACATTAATATGCAATCTCCACTGAGCAAAGGATGGGGTCGTGGAGTGAGTCACGGCACCTAGTAACACAAGGTCTTATTGGGTGAAAAAGATTGATCACCGCCTCCCACCTTCCCCATAGCTGCACTTGGGGACTTGCTATTTCAACAAAACAAAGTATTTCCTATCACGTGGTGTTTTCCATGCATTCCATTCAGAGAAGAAATACTGTCCCCTCCCATGATAGTCATCAATAATTTCAAACCACCAAAAGCAGAATCCAGAGCAGATGGACACGCACAAAAAGAAGAATGCTCCAGGTCCAGGTTAGGCCATTCTGGCCAAGAGGCTTGGTGAGGAGATAGTTACCCCTTCAGTGTGGCATAGATACGCTCCAGCTAGGCCTCTCCTTTGGTGTGCCGAGAGGGGAGGAGGGTGGCCACACGGCCCAGCAAACCCATCCTGTCCAGGAAAGACCTGAAAGCCTTAACATTGTCATCCAACCATGGGGCCTTTTGAGATTTAAAATGGGCAGGAGTGTGAAATCCATTTTGTAGACAAAAATTTGAGTAGCATTTTAATCACGTCCCATGTTACAACATCTGTGTTAAGTGTACACATACTCTTCTCTCAGCCTCTCAGAGGCCCTAAACCATCAGCCCTTCATGGATCCAACACCTCCATCCCATCTTTCGCCACTGCTACAAAGAATCCCGCTAACTGAGCAAAATCTTCCAAGGACAAAGGTATTAATTACTCTCAGGAATTATTATTTCCACAGACTTTAAAGAATTAAGCTTGTTAATAGGTGAGAACAGTGTGTTCATCGACTTCAATGGAATAAGGAAATCCAGTCTTTAATCTGTACCTTTGGCCTCAAAAGCACTGTGTATAAATTTCCCAGGAATCCACTGCCTCCTACTTCCCTTGGGAGCCCCTTTCCCCAGGGAAAACCAGCCCCCTTGCCTTCCTGTGTCCTGCCTTAAGAAGAGGTGCATTCCCATAATGGCTGCAGAGAAAGGAACTATGCAGTGTAACCAACAGTTGCTCCACAGAAGATTCTGCTTTTACCTGTCTACACTTTGTCCAGGGGCCACAAATAAATGAGGACATTAACCTGGTTTATTAAATTAAGCAATGAAATATAGTCAAGCCTTCTTCCTTCCAGCTCAGACTGTTTTCCCTTATGTCTTTGTTTATCATTTGCTTAAATATCTTGAGAAGCACACATAAAACAGATTCCAACAAAATGAAATAGCTATGATGGGGGAATTTTTTTCTGTGAGATTTCAGAGATTCTAAGTTTAACCTCTTTGATGTTCCACTCACCATACTGAGTAGTTCATCACAACCTTTTTTTCCTTATTATATATAGTTTTAATACCTTAAGAAATAAAAGTGCTGAACTCCATCTGATATTTTACTGAACTCCTGAACTGTTCTGAGTTAAGTATGACAGATGCCTTAATGTTTGAGCTAGGGAAGTTATTTTTTTAGTTCACACATGGAACATTTCCATTAAAAACCAGAGACCTCAGTTCTAACCTTGGCAATGCTTTCGCCACATGATCAATTATTTTTAGGTGCACCGTAGTCCATTAGGGAAGTGTCGGGGTGCTTCAGGACTCAGACGCCTTTACGTGGATTATTCTGCCCACTTTGTCCTCCTCTCTGTCTTCATCCAGCAAAATAATCACACTTCCTGTACTTTTATTTCAGATATTTTTGAAAGTTATTATGAGATTTACATTTTAAATTGTGATTCTATTCCATACAATTTCTTGAAGGATCTCTGTTAGTGTCATTGAACTTGCTTCAAAATAGAAAATTAAAATAGAAAAAATTTGATCAGCAAAAGCTGGGACAATCATTTAGAAATCATTTAGAAAGGAAGTATGTCCCATATAGTGACTTTTGCCATTTGAGCATCACTGTGGCCTTTCTATTTATAAAGAAATAAACATTTCTATTTATATAGATAGCATGATGTGCTTTATATAAGCCCATAGGTCATTAAATTATACTCTTTAGAATTTCTGCCTATTCAGTTCCAAAGCTTGTATTGTTGTGTCATGTTGGCGATCTGTTTATGTGAAATGGTGGTCTATTATGGTGTGAAAAGCAAAACTACAACTGGTGATCTTTTACAATATGTAAGTAAAATATTCTCTGTATGCTTGGTAGGATATTTACAAAAAGGTGAGCATTTTAAGGTGGATGATATTAATAGTCTTATAACTTTAATGAACAAACTCACTGCACTTTCTAAGCTAGTTCTCATTTTGACAGGCAAAAACTGCATCTCTACCCAACAAGCAAACATAAAACATACTTTCCCTTTTTTTTCACTTTTATCTTGCTCCTTAAAATTCCATTATGGTGGTGACTCTAGCTCAATAATTTGATTTTTCAGCCACAACTGTATACAAGTTATAAAATCTGCAGCCATTTGGACCATTCTCTTTTTATTTTAGTCAGTAACTCTACTTTCTTCTAAAGGTACTTAAAATACTTAGGTTTTTTTTGATTAAAGTTTTTGAAATTATTAGATCAATGACCACTTGCTCATGATTTTCTTGATGAAGAAAGAAGAAAAGGAGAAAGAAAAATGAGGAAGAAAAACAACACATTCTTCTTATTATTTATTTAGGAGCGATTTTGTACTGGGCACTGTGCCAGGCACTCTACATAAATTCTTGCTGAGGCTCCCATCATCCCTTGTCACTTGTCTCATTTGGCATTTAAGGAAATAGTGACTTGGGAGAGGTAATCGACGTGTCAGTAGTCACAGGGCTGCGAAGTGGCAGAAATGAATGAACTTTCTCCACTTCCTGGTTCAACCCACAGGGTCCCACCGGAGGGTATTCGTGGTTGTCACCACCAGCTGTCAGAGGGTCACTCTGAACTTCAGAGTAGCCAGTGAATCCCACACTCAAAAAGATCATCAGCCACTAGTTCTATAAGAAGTCAACACTGGAGCTTAATTTCTCTGGCTTAAGGTTTTGAAAGGGCTCAAATTTCAAATGCCCTCAGGAGAGAACTAAGGGTGGGACCAACTTGGAGGGAAGGCCAATCCTGTGCCAGGTGCAGGACAGCCATTCTCACTGAATTCTCACCGAGTTCTCACCCCATCTCACCGGGTGCACCTAAGCCTCCTGCCACCATGGCACTCTCTTGGTCTGAATGAGCATTCGGAGACAGCTTTTAGTGAAAGGATGGTAGACAAGATTAAGAATAATAACAAAAATTAATACTTGTACAACTCTTGATAATAATTTGCATGCATCTTTTGAAGGAAAGAGTAAAAGATTTAATAAGAAACTTCCTCAAGCCAAACATTACCCAACTTTAAATGGGCCTTTAAACTCTTCATTTTCTGTATTTCCTCTCAAATTCTGTGTCTATGAGCATACATATCAACACAGACATATTAAACATCAAAAGAAATATAATACAAATGTAAATGCCTTATCCATAACCCAGCAACTACTCGTCCCCCAGAATGAACATTTTTATTACATTTTCATTCAGTTCAAACAACTTCTGTATGTTCCACAAGGTGAAGTTCTGCATTAAAAGTTTTACAGTTCTCTCCTGAGGGCATTTGAAGACATGTAAGAC
This sequence comes from Smutsia gigantea, assembly GCA_032199065.1. NCBI lineage: Eukaryota > Metazoa > Chordata > Mammalia > Pholidota > Manidae > Smutsia > Smutsia gigantea. The sequence continues at coordinate 238,051 of JAVSCE010021015.1, forward strand.
ACAGTGGAAATGGAGTAAGAATGCACGTTATACTCAGCTTGCATTACCAACAAGGTGATGAAGAATAGGTAGGACAAGATTAAAACAAGTCCAAAATAAGGAATCTAGCTTCCACTTGTTTGGCTACAATGTTTATAAATTCCTCCTACAACATAATGCAGAAGTTCTCATAACTTGATCCTTCTGATCCCCACCACCTCTATCAAAAACCAGGCTGAAGCTTCTAAAAAATAAGATGAATTTTTATCTGGAATTTAGAACAAATGAGAAAAGTGAAAGGAGATGCTTCAAGCACTTAATACGACTGTTATTTATAAGGCATTCTGTACCTCAACTCGACCCTCAAAACATTCCCACATTAATCACTGTTACCCACAGGTCCAAAAGAAAAAACTAAGATTTCAAAAACAATTTACCCAGAGCCAGAAGCAAGGGACAGAGGAAGCAAGACGTCTGACTTGGACCATCTGATTCAAATCTCATAGACAGAACACCAAGCCTTCATAAAGTATTGCTCTGCTTTTTCAAGGACATCAAAAGGAAAGGAAATTCATTTGGATAGTATTTTATATTTGGAATTGCTGACTGACCCTATCACTTTATTATATTTAAGCCATATGCTGAAAATTATAATCCAGCTTCAGTGATCAAAAACCATAAAGCACTTGTATTTCATATTTTAGCCTTTTATTTCAAATGATCCAAAACTTAAACTGTTTATCACTGATGAATACAATCTGTACCAAAGTAAAGTGTCCCTAGATCCATTTGATTCTGACAGTGTGGGGATGTTATCAGAGGATTTTAAGCAACAATATTTCATGATTCCTGAAAGTGAAGGACCATCTTAGGACAAGAAAAATGGTTCAAATTGATAGGGGCTCAGGGCGTGTATCCAAAATGACTATTAAAGAAGCTGGAAAGATAAGTCATAATGCTATTGTGAAAGCCTTATTTGCAATTCTAAAGAGTTCAGACTTTATCCTGGAGGCCACTGCTAGCCATCCCCACACTGTAAAAAGGGGACTTTAGATTTTAAATAAAGGAGTGGCATGCTCAGGTTTAATTTTTGAAATGGAAGCTCTGGTAGTATAGAGGATGGATTGGTGGCGACAGGCTTTGGCAGCAGAGAGACCACCTGGAAAACTGAGGCAACGTCCTTGCTAAGGTGGTTCAAATGGGAGCTATGCCCTCCAGGGAGGAAAGGAAAGAACAGTATGAAAGGATATTTAGGGGAAGAATTTGGGCAGCTGAGAGCACAGAAGGAGTAGAGAATAACTTTTGTGTTACAGAGAGGAGGAGGACCAAGTTTTTGGTGAAATCAGTGTAAGGCACATGGGCAGCTTGCAGAATGCTCAGACTTACAGGAGGGCATCTCAGAGGTCACCGAAGTAAGCTCCAGAGTGCAGACGGAGTGTGTGCTGAGGGACTGGCCTGGTACACTTCTCTCCAAAAATATTCTAGATGTTTATAGGCCTTTGAAAACAAAGAGCTGATTCGTTGACTCATTCTTTGCCTTTGTTCATATCATATTCTCTTCCAAAGAGTTTCTCACTCCATGTATTAGAGGAGAATTGATGGTACTATAACCCCTTCATGAACACTACACACCAGCAGTAGCCTGAATACTACAAACATCTTGGTGATTTAAATACCCTCTCTGGGAAAGCAGTGGCTATATTTGAATACTTTATGTGTAAATAATTCAGTTTACTTCAAAGATATGTTTCTCAGGGCTTATTGTGTGCCAGGCACTGTGTTAGGTACTAAGAATAGAATAGGAAGCAAAAATAAATACAAATTCAGCTCAAAGAACTTTCCAGTTAATGAGGAGAGACAGATGTCATTCAAATAATCACACAGATGAGACCAGGTGCACTGAGAAATACAGTTCACAGTTCTCTGAGTGTCTGGAACAAAAGACGTTGTCCTAGAAACACTTTTCCCAACAGAGTGATATCTGAACCAAATTCTGAAGGATGAGTAGGGGATCACTCCTCTGTGAGGAGAGGGAATGTGCCTGACGCATTGGAGGAGGTGAAACAAGGCTGGTGTCTGTGCACCAGGAAGCAGGAGAGGGGAATGCTGGCAGGTGATGCTGGAGATGTGGGCAGGGCTTGTAAGCCCTGGAAAAAGTTTAGTCTTTAAGCCAAGAATGATGGGAAGCCACTGAGTCTTGAGCAGTGAGATGACATGATCTGATTCTCATTTTGGGAAACCCATTTTGTCTACAATGTGAAGGACAGATTGGTGCCCTTCTTGCTGTGGTTAAAATGTTAGCCTATGCTGCTCTTGCCCAAACTGATTTTGTCTTCTCTTCATTTTTGCAGAATGCTTATGACCAGGGGTGACGCTAGGGCAAACTTGGTGATAACTCTTCTATGTATAAGATGCAGGCTGTCATCTCCCTGGTATCGGGGACAACTTGGTGAGAGTTTTATAAGTGGCAGTGATGGGAGGGTTCGCCGCCGACAAACCCATGCCTTGTGGTAAATATGCAATGAGAAAAGCGAGTTCACTCAGGTTCTAGTTCCCCAGCTGCCACTTTCTAGCTATAAAACCATAGGGAAATCATTTAAAAATCTTCCCACTCCAGATAGTTCATCTTTAGAATGCAGAACAATGAGCAGGCTCCACTCTACCCTCCCAATTCTATTTAACAAATAATGAAGAAAGGGCAATTCATAGACCAAACTGCTATATTGTTCCATAGGCAAAGAAAAATAGCTTGATGATACAATAAAATTCACATGTCTTTGGATTCTGCATTTGAGTTTACAGACACACACTCTAAAATGTAATCCATGAGCCCTATTTTGGGGATCTACCATTTAAAACAGCACTCCTTATGTGTAACTAAACACATACCCATATTTACTTTTTCTATTTATTAACTATCAAAAATACCTTGAAATTTGTCCTTGGGCTCTTAAAAATCCAGAAATAGGTGCACAGTTTCCTTCCCATGTAGACCAGGTTTGCAATGATTAACAGACAGAATCGTGGATACTTATTTTTTTACAATCTCAAATCCATAAGGAATATGTAGCTAATTTAAGTTTCGTTGTATTAAGTTGTAGAATACACCATAAAATACTGATACTACAACTTGCATCAAACAAGTAAACATTTGTTATGGGGACAGTAAAATTTACTTTTCACAAAAGGAGTCTACAGTAATAATGCATTCAATTCTATTTCCCAGAATGCTTCTTAAGCATGTTAATAAAGTCTTTATTGTGTCTGCTTATAAAAGTCGCCACCATTTCCCATTAGAAAGTCTCTGTTTATTCATCAAACATTTACTGACAGTGACTGCTGGGAGCAGCCTCAGATTTCCACTCCATTACACGTTTGTGGCATAAAGCACATTAATTATAGATATATTACAATATTCAACTCATTGAGGAAAAATTAGATGATCAAGGCCCATTTTCCTTGACAATAAGCGAGTTAATGAGAATACTAATTACCTGGTGATGAAGTGGAGCCTTCAGGATTGAATGCTTAGCATCTGTAAAGAGTTCTGTGAACCTAGCATGGAATATTAAAGCCAGAAGCATTTGATGTCTATGAGGTGTTCCTTGCAATAGTCCGGTGCCCTTTAATCAGAGAATAAAGGATAGTCAGAAATGAGCAGAGTTTTTGAAAACATTTGGTGGAAGTCATTAAAAAGGCATATTCTTTTTCTAAAAAATTTTTAATAATATTATCTGGAACTCAGTTCAACTTCCTTTTAAATAATGATGCAAGGCATAGGCCAATTGTCAACAAGGACATTGGCATCTCCCAGTTATCCATTTTGTGATAATGTCCGAACTATTCTCAGCCATATTGAAATTGTAAGGGACAAAACTTCCATTTTAAAATTCCCTTCCTCCAGCTTCTAGACATTTAGGCTAGTAATAAACTCCTAACATAGGAAAGCCAGTGTATGTCAGGCAAGGAGTTTGGGGATCCTTAAAAAGAGGTCCTCTCCTAATAAGATTGTGAAAAGACGCTCAATATGATTTGTCTTCAATTTGTCATCAGAAAATGCAAATTAACACAACAATGAGATATCACTGCATACCTTTTAGGATGGCTAACATCAAAAAACTGAAATCAACTGCTGGTGAAAATGCTATATAACAGGAACTCTCATTCATCACTGGTGGGAATGCAAAGTGGTGCAGCCACTTTGGAAGACAGTCTGGCAGTTTCTTACAAAACTAAGCATTGTCTTAACCTATGATCCAGCAATCACACAACTGAACTGATTTGAAAACTAAGTCCACATAAAAACCTGCACACAAATGTTTATATCAGCTTTGGTCATAATCACCTAAAAGTGGAAGCAACTACTATGTCTTTCAATAGATGAATAGATAAACAAATTATGGTACATCCAACAATGGAATACTATTCAGCATTAAGAAAAATAATGAGCTGTCCAGCCACATAAAGACATGGATGAATGTTAAATGCATATCATGAAATAAAATAAATAGTCTTTCAGGCTACACACTGTGTGATGCCAATTATATGACAACCTAGAAAAGGCAAAACTATAGAGATGGTAAATAGATTAATGGTCACTGGGAGTTGGTGTGTGGAGAAAGGTCGGTTTGAATTGTTGAAGTTATACAACTATTGGGATAGTGAAACTACTCTGTATGATGCTATAATGATGAATTCATGACACTATCCATTTGTCAAAACCCATAGAACTTTACAGCGCTAAGAATGCCCTTTAATTATACAACTTTTAAAAAACTCATTTAGGAGATAGGAATATGCCCGGATGAGATACAAGGTGATGAAGGAGTCTAAGTGTATAACCAACATATGAACTAACTTCATTAATGGTGATGGGGAAAAAGCTGCTAAGCTAAGTAAATTTCAAAATGAGTTGGAGGCCTAAGACTAAATGCAAAAAACACTATACATAAGCCCTGTACTCTAGTTGATAAAGTCACCCAGAAGGGTATAAGTTAACAATTCTAGAACCCCTATGCATGTATACTGAAATTTAATGGTTAGGTAATTGATGGATAGTGACAGCCAAATTCTCACTGTTGGAATGAAGGTTACAGATTAGCAAGAGGGGACTCTAGAATGATCCATGTGGTAAAGGATTAGAGTTAGATACATCAGTATAAAAAACATTTAGCTTAAAGGTAGACAGTTCCATATATGTATATATATTTATATATATGCACCCCAGTAGCAATGAGCACACTTAAAACACAGATCTTAGTCTCTAAAACCATTCCCAATAAAAGGCACCAGGAATTAGACAGGAAGTATACAAGAGGAGCCTAAAACATCTTGTAATGCCAAAAAGAAAGGAAATAAAAGGTAAAAATTTTATATATACGTAAAACTACATTTATGGGGAGGGGAGAGTATGTCAAAGGCACACAGGAGCCAACTGAAAGAACTCTCAGTGACCAAGACTGAAAATTTTGAGCAAAAAATATAAAGTAGTATTGGATTATAATCCAGAGTATAAAATTAGTAGCTATGAGTCCATACTGAATGACTAAATAAATAAGGGAGAAAAGAAAAATCTCCCATGCAGAAGAATTCCAAATAATTTATGTGGAGACTCCATCCTCAAGGAGGTGTAGTATAACTTCCCATTCTTTAAATGAAGCCTGCACACAAAGAAAAGGGGGAAAGAGTCACTTTATAAATGAGAAATCAAACATTCCCTCACCTAGGTGACCAAGGTTAACATCAGCAGTAAGAAGTCATTTTGATTGTATGTACCCTTGATATATGATGAGAATGAGAATTTTACCCCCATGATTTTCCCCCCTAAAGTGCATCACCCCAGTCTGATCATGAAAAATCCCAACTGAGAGACACTCTACAAAACACATAACCAGTACTCCTCAAAACTGTAAACACCACCAGAAACAAGGAAAATCTGAGAAGCTGTCACAGCCAAGAGGAGCCTAAGGAGACAGGATAACTAAATGTAACATGGGGTCCTTGATGGGATCCTGGAAAAGAAAAAGGACATATGGTAAAAACTCACGTAATCTGAATAAAATATGGACTATAGGAAATAATAGTTTGTCAGTATTGCTCCCTGGCTGTGCCCAATGTGCCATAGTAATGTAGGGTGTTGATAAGAGAGGAGATCAGTAAGGTATATAAGGGAACTCTCTGTAGTATCTTTGCAACTTTTCGGTAGCTTTAAAAGTATTCTGAAATAAAAAGCTTGTTGTAAAAAATAGGCCCTTTCCACACAATTCAGAATTATTTCTTCCATTTCTCAAACTGGCAGTCTAAATCAGAATGAGCAAACTGCTGAGTATATCTTCTGATTTCATTCCAGCATCAATTTGTGTTTTCCAGGTGCTTTTGAGTTCAACTAATAGCTCTGCATAGCCTCTCCTTGTTCCTGTGCATTATCCAATGAGCAAGTTCCAAATCATTCTGCTGTGGAGTGGCCAGAGATCCCATTTGATGGATGGTCATTTCACACACCTGTTTTTGGGTCTTTGATTGATGGGCTGGCATACATCTAATGTAACTTCTCCTAATAGGGAAGTGAGGAAAACATACATTTGTGCAAGTGCAGACCAGTTTGCTGCTCATCTAAAAGGCTTAATTTAGAAATAGTTACTTAATAATTCAACATGGACAATTCCTTGATTCCCATTGACTTTCAATTCAATCAGCAAAGCTGCCTCTTGGATTTTCCATTATTATGAAGACTGATGTAGTTTATAAGAGCAAACAGCTGCTCTGGCAGATTAATGTTCCTTCTTGTCACCCCGCAGTGAAAGCATACTTGGGATTCTTCTCTTATGAAAAGAAGTTTGCATGCAAAAAATTTAACCAGCTGACCACCAATGACTTTAGTGTACTCCTCTGCCCCTGGATCTGTTCTTATAACCTTTGCCTACCTAGGTTCAGCAAGATCTTTAATAGATGGCTTCTCCTGAATTTAATGTAGTGAGGTGCCCAAGTACTTGGAGTTGAGAGACTGGAGCTCTCATTTCAGACTTCTCATTTACTCTGGACAAGTATTTAACTTCAAAATGTCTTATTCTCACATTAAATGGAAACAGTCATACTTGTCTGGCCGGTGTCATAGAGATATGGAAAAATCATGCAACAAATATTTATTGAGGACCTACTATATGACAGGCAATGTGTGTGTAAGAACTGGGGATATAAAAGTCAAGGAAAACATCAACCAAAATGCTTCTCTCACAGAACTTGCATTCTAACACAAAAGGACAGAGAATAATAAAATATGTAGTCTTTTGATGGTTATACATGCAATTTTTAAAAATAGACAAGAAAGAAACAAGGACTCTTGGGCAGGAGATGTCAGTTTAAATATGGTGATCAAAACAGGCCTCACTGAGAAGTGACAATTGAGTGAGCAGGAGGAAGCCATTTGTGAAAATACCAGAAGAGCATTTCAGGAAAAGGAAACAGCACGTGTAAAGGCCCAGAGGTTGGAATGTTCAAAGTGCAGCAAAAAGGCCAATAGGGCTGGAACAAGAGAGCCATGTAGAAAGGTGTAAGAGAGGAGTTCAGGCAGGTGACAGAGAAGCTGATAGAGTCATGTCGTGCCTCATATACCATTGTCAGGATGGGGAGCCATTTTGAACAGGGAACTTACATGATCTGTTTTATACTTTGATACCTATAGGTAAAGAATAGAAGGAAAGAGACCAAATAACCTAACGTTCATGGTGGCTTAGGCCACAATCTTGGTAGAGAAGATATTAAAAAGTAACTGGATAGACAGTGACTGTAATGGGGTTGGTGGGGGGGACCTGATGAAGGGGGTAGTGTAATCACCATAATATTGCTCATTTAATTGTAGATTAATGATATCAAAATTAAAAAAAAAGTAACTGGATTGAAGGTATGGCCAACAGAATTGTCTGAAACATAACTGCAGTGCGTTCAAGAGTAAATGGGAGTTCCTGGTTTTGATAATTATACGATGGGTCTGTAATATGTAACATTAAAGGAAGCTATGTGGAGGGTGCATGGGAATTTTTTGTGCTATTTTCGCAGTTTTCTTGGACATCTAAACTTGTTTCAGAATGAAAAGTTGGAAAAAGTACATGTGAGGAAGCAAGCCCGGGATCTGGAAGTTTAGGGGTGAGCTGGGTGATGGTCTACTCTTGTCTCTTCTGATCCCCATCAATACTGACAGGCAGGCCAACCTGAGGAAAGTTCCTGAGGCAATGGCAAAGCCCACCTCTGTAGCTTTAGTGTTGCCATAAAACATCGCCAAAATCTTCACACATCAAATGTTGAACAGTTTCCTTCAGAACTGTCTCAGTTGCTACGAATGTAGAAGACAGATTATGCTGCCTGTTCCTCTGATGGAGCTGACCATGTTATATTTCATGGACATATGCACTTAATTATACACTTAAATATATACATATAACTTTTTAACACAGTGACTTTACTTAAGAATAGCAAATCCAAGAAAAGGGCTGAAAAAAAATTGAAAAAGTTCTATCTTGAGTCATCCAAGTGCCGCCCTGTGATATGAAGTGTCCCTGCTAATTGCACAGGAACGCTCTGATTCCCCAGCTAGTGGGCCTCACTTCACAAGTACGGTTGGCAAAGAGAAGTATCCCAGGAGAATTGTCTCTCCACTCAGCAGTCCAGAGGAAGACCCTAATTGAGTGACATTTCAACCAAGAGTCAAGAGAGATTGTTACTGCCTACCTAATAAAGCTCCTTGTACTTTAAGCCAGTTCCTGGTCCTTGGCCGGGGAAGGGGAGCTTCCTGGGCTGCTGGCTAAATCTGTCTCCTGCAGAGAACAGATTAAAACCTCACAGACAGGATGAGATAGAGAAGCTAAACGATTATTTTTGAAAAATTGGACTAAACACACTTGTTAATGAAGGAAAAAGGGGGAAAGGGGATGTGAAATTCTATAGTGCTTGCTAAGGGAATCAGATTTCCTGATAATGGCAAGATACCACCTCAGTGCCACTGAAATAGATCTGAATAGATTCCACTGTCCTCAGAAATCCAGGTGAAATTGGGCCAAGTCTCTACCCTGCATATTCCGTACCCTTCCCCCACCCCACGCCACCCCCAGCAGCCTCTGGGAGCCTAGATCTTTCTAAGATGCAAAGTAGGTGTGTGTTCCTCACAGCTGTGATCATGAGAAAGGCACTTTTTTTTTTCTCACTTGTTTCATTTCCAACTCCTATCATATTCTATTGGGACTTAGTGCCAATAGATGTTTATTAGCATCCTAGTTTTGACCTGAGCTTTTTTCCATAATTTTTTTCCCTCCAGCATGCTATATTGCAGTTCAGTTAAAAAAAAAACTGTGGCAATAATAGGAAGAAATTATGGAACTGGCATCTCAAGTGCAATTCCAACAGTTGTAAGGAACTATCTGGCCAGGAAGCCCTAATGCCTCTGTTAATAAAGCTATTAATTTCTAAAAGCTCTGACAGCTATAACATCTTTTTCAAGAAGTCAAAAACACTTTTCCTTTATCTCCAAAAATGCCTTCTTCTTTGTACATAGCTGCTGCCTCAAGCTCCCTTCTACTGCCTGTTTTAATTTGTCTTTAATATCAGGTGTGCCTTATCGATTTCTTCTGCGTATATTTTCATTCTGAATAATTCAGAGGCATGATTTTTTTGCCCATTATGGTCAATAGTAGGAGCAAATTTTGAGAATAATCAATTGAGCTGTGACTGACGATTCCTGCTGTTGAAATCCCCAGAAGTAAGGGAGGGGGAACAATATGACCCCACAGTCAATCAGAGCGATCAGCAAAGGAGCCAGCTCGGGTTTCTGTGAGGAGTGGAGATCCACACCACCGACCCAAATGGTCTGCTAATAGTCTGCTCTTTTTACTTTCATCTCCTGACACTCTAGCTGTGCCAAACAGAGGCCACTTTCAAATATATTTTCTTTTCTACTAATGTTGTTTAAAAAATCATGTTTTAAAGGTGTCATCTTTTATATAAATATGTACATCACATACACATCAATTCTTAATTTAGCCAAGCTTTTTCCAAAGTAAGGTGGGAAAATTGGAAAGGTTCCAGGAAATCAGTCCAGGGAATAAATGTCACTTTTTAATTCAGATAATATGGTTGAAATTAATTATCACAGAGCTGACAGAAACAATGCACATTTGTCTGGTCTCTTCTCACCTGCAGTAAGAACACATTTTCTGTGCCTGTTTTGATGCTGGCCCCTGTCCAAGTCTTTGACACACTCAATTTACTACAAAATTGGCAACCCTCTATCTCATAAAGGAACCCAAGTGTAACAATAAATATTGGTCCCTCTGCACAACATGACTTCTATAAGTCAGAGTAGACCTAATAAGTATGAGATCGTTGGACTTAATAATTACAGTTATTTTATATTTTCCATCTCTTTCTTAAGACATTTTCATAAAATCCTGATTTAACAGGATATGCTAGAGGCAGGCAGGCTTTTGCATTCTTCAGGGATGCTGAGATCAGAAAAAGCGAGGAAAGGGACGCTCAGGTTAACACGAGCAGTTCAGTTTCAATTATATGAGGTAAATGATCTTTTCTGGGTCTGATGGTTTTTTGAAAACTGAAGGTCTGGTGAGATTTACATGCAATTTGCCTTGATTTTTTAAAAATAAGGGTTTTCACACTATTCAGTTCAAGTATTTGAATGTAATTATGTCATAAACAGATATTCCTAAGTTAATTTTTAACAAACAACCAAGCAATCCCTAAAGAATTGTTGGTTATAAAATAAAGGCTATAGAGTTAACATCTTCTATGACAGATTCCTGGTTTATCTCTAGAGGAGATCCATAAAATCAGGAAAACATCTGTAGTTAATTGCTAAATAGCTTATAGTTAAATAATAGCTCAATGTATGCAAAGTAAAAGAGGGAATTAGAAGTCCTGGTTTAGTTTACCGTAGATAACTTCTGTAATTTATTATTAATATCCTTATACAATAATCTTTCATGCATATAAGCACGGTTAACCTTAAAATGTTACTCTGATTCCTGTTCCTTTACAAAAGAGGTGTTTTGGCTTTAGGACTGATTAATCATAAAGGTGTTTTTTAAGATGGTTAAGAAGTATGTTACCATTATATTTTATGGAAAAAATAGTGATTCTTTGCTCATGATCTTAATTTATCCATCATTACATTTCATGAAAAAAATTACTCTCATTAAAAACTACAATTTCCTTGGAATTAACTTTAGGGTTAGGCTGATACCCCCCCAAAAAAGTAAAGAGTATTCAGGGATAAATTATTTGTAAAGTCAGTATATACAAATTTCAGTACAGCTTTCCTACAGCAAATTACAAAATTCATATGCTCCAGTGCTTTCATCAGAACAGGTCATTATCAGACTTGTTCTTTTCAAAGAGAAACAATTTGGGGGTTACAAACTCTTAAAGAATTATGTGACGGGTCAAGCTGACATGTTGCATGAAAATAGAGAATAGAATGAAAAAAACCAGATTCTTTTTTTTTCAGTTAATGGTCGGTAATACATGCAACAACAGACATTTGCTAAAGTTGATTGAATGCTGATATAATCAATCATCAACTAGCCAACACAGCCTATTCTAAAGCAATAACAGGAGCTATTTAATAAAGCCAAAATTAGTAATATAATGCTTTTAGCCTGTTTTCCTTGGTCAGCTAGAAACATTTTAGAGGTTGATATTCAGAGATTCAAGATGGCGACGTGAGAGGTGAGACAGGGAACTCCTCCCAAAACCACAGATAGTGTGAAAATATAGTTAATACAACTAACCCTAAAACAGCAACAGGAAAGAAGGCTGCACCAGACTGCACACAAACCTCATGAACAGAACAGACCTCACAAAACAGGGTAACATTCAAAAGCCTTGATCCGGCGAGACCCAAGCCCTTCCCCCACCCCAGCTCACTGGCGGAAGGAAGAGAAATGGAGTGTGGGAGGGGGTAGAAGCCTGGGACTGCTGAACACCCAGCCGTGGAGATCTGCTTTGTGAGCAGAAACCTATATTGTGTGGTGCTTTGGAGGATGGGGAGCTAGGACAGGCAGAGTGCTTGAGAGACAGATTCCAGCCATTTGTGGAGGACAGGATCCACACCTGGCCACTCTGGGACAAGGAAAAGGCAGGCAGTCTGAGAGGCTTCCTAGCAGTGAGAGGGCTGCTGAAGAGGCAGGGTTTGCACAGAGCTTGCTGCGTGGGAGAAGGGATAGGGGGACAAGGTTCTCTGGGCGTACTCTTCCCAGCAGATTGGGAACTTTGGGGAGCTTCAGGCACTCCATTCCCCTGGCTGGCTACTCATCTTCAAGGCCCCCCAGTGTGATACGCAGCCTGCCCAGCCTTCCTCCTGGCCTGACAGCACCAGCTCGCAAACTGGCAGTCACTGCTCTGGCATCAGGCCAGCCAGAGGGAGGCCCCACCTACAACAGATAGAGACACCAAGCACAGAGGCTTACACTTGTGTACTTGGCCCACTGGCTCTGATATAGGAGACAGGCAAGGCAGACGGGAATCAGGAAACAGATCTTTCCTCCCCACAGGCAACAGCTCTGCTCCCCAACGACCCCAACCTCACTCTAGGGGCTGAGCAGCTCCAGAGACTGGAGCTTCTGGGCACTAGAGGGCACCACACTGAAATATGAAACGTTAAAAGAACATGATTCAGACCAAAATCACACAAACCCCAGAAAAAGGGCCAAATGAAACTGAACTCACCAATCTTCCTGAAAGGGAGTTCAAAATAAAAATTATAAACATGCTTATGGAGGTACAGAAAAATATTCAAGAACTCAGGAATGAATTTAAGATGGAGATTCAAGCATTAAGAAATTCCATATTCCATATCTGAAATGAAACATACAATGGAGGGATTTAAAAGCAGATTAGATGTAGTAGAAGAGACGGTAAATGGAATAGAAATGAGAGAAGAGGAATACAAAGAAGCTGAGGCACAGAGAGAAAAAAGAATCTCTAAGAATGAAAGAATATTGAGAGAACCGTGTGACCAATCCAAAACGGAACAATATTCACATAATAGGGGTACAAGAAGAAGAAGAGAGAGAAAAGGGGATAGAAAGTGTCATTGAAGAAGTAACTGCTGAAAACTTCCCCAATTTGGGGAAGGAGAAGTCTCACAAGCCATTGAGATACACAGATCTCCCAACACAAGAGACCCAAGAAAGACAACATCAAGACACTTTTATAAGCAGCTAGAGAGAGAAAAAAAGATCACATACAAAGGAAAACCCATCAGACTTCACAACAGAAACCTTACAGGCCAGAAGGGAGTGGCATGATTTATTTAACACAATGAAGCAGACGGGCCTTGAACGAATAATACTCTACACGGCAAGGTTATCATTTAAATTTGAAGGAGGGGTTAAACAATTTTCAGATAAGCAAAAGATGAGAGAATTTACCTCCCGCAAACCACCTCTACAGTGCATTTTGAAGGGACTCCTATAGATGGAAGTATTCCTAAGACTAAATAGATGTCACCCAAGGGATAGACAAAGAGTACAGAATATAATTCATAACAAACAAAGAATGGAGGAGGAAGAAAAAGGAGGAAAAGAAAAAGAATCTTTAGTTTGTGTTTGTAATAGCAAACAAAGTGAGTTAAATTAGACTGTAGATAGTAAGGGAATTACCCTTGAACCTTTGGTAACCACAGATCTAAAGCCTGCAGGACTGAATGCACCAATTAAAGGTGTAGAGTCACTGAATGGATAAAAAAAAAAGACCCATCTATATGCTGCCTAAAGAGATTCACTTCAAACCCAAAGACATACACAGACTGAAAGTAAAGGAATGGAAAAAGATATTTTATGCAACTAATAGGGAGAAAAAAGCAGGAGTTTCAGTACTTGTATCAGACAAAATAGACTTCAAAACAAAGAAAGTCACAAGAGACAAAGAAGAACATTATATAATGATAAAACGGTCAGTCCAACAAGAGGATATAACTATTATAAATATCTATGCACCCAATACAGGATTACCTACATATGTGAAACAAATACTAACAGAATTAAAGAGGGCAATAGAAAGCAATCCATTCATTTTGGGAGACTTCAACACACCACTCACTCCAAAGGACAGATCAACCACACGGAAAATAAATAAAGAGACAGAGGCACTGAACAACATATTAGATGGGCCTAACGAACATCTACAGAACACTCCATCCAAAAGCAACAGGATACACATTCTTCTCAAGTGCACATGGAACATTTTCAAGAATAGATCATATACTAGGCCACAAAAAGAGCCTCAGTAAATTCAAAAATATTGATGTTGTACCAACCAGCTTCTCAGATCACAAAGGTATGAAATTAGAAATAAATTACTCAAAGAAAATGAAAAAGCTCACAAACACATGGAGGCTTAATAACATGCACCTAAATAATCAATGGATCAATGACCAAATAAAAACAGAGATCAAGCAATATATGGAGACAAATGACAACAATAATACAACAATGCAAAATCTGTGGGATGCAGTGAAGGCCATGCTAAGAGGGAAATATATTGCAATACAGGCCTACCTCAGGAAAGAAGAACAATCCCAAATGAACAGTCTAAACTCACAATTAATGAAACTAGAAAAGGAAACAAATGAGGCCCAATGTCAGTAGAAGGAGGGACATAATAAAGATTAAAGCAGAAATAAATAAAATTGAGAAGAATAAAACAACAAAAAGAATCAATGGAAGCAGGAGCTGGTTCTTCAAAAAAATAAACAAAATAGATAACCCCCTAGCCAGACTTATCAAGAAAAAGGAGAGTCTGCACACCTTAACAGAATCAGAAATGATAAAGGAAAAATCACTATGGACACCACAGAAATACAAAGAATTATGAGAGAATATTATGAAAAATCATATGCTAACAAACTAGATAACCTAGAAGAAACAGACAACTTTCTAGAAAAATACAACCTTCCAAGGCTGACCCACGAAGAAACAGAAAATCTGACTAGACCAATTACCAGTAATGAAATTGAATTGGTAATCAAAAAACTACTGAAGAACAAAACTCCTACCAGATGGTTTCACTGCTGAATTTTATCAAACATTTAGTAAAGACCTAATACCCATCCTCCTAAGTTTTCCAAAAAGTAGAAGAGGGAGGAATACTCCCAAACTCATTCTACAAGACCAACATCACTCTAATACCAAAACTAGGCAAAGACACCACAAAAAAAGAAAATTAAAGACCAGTATCCCTGATGAACATAGATGCAAAAATACTCAACAAAATATTAGCAAACCAAATTCAAAAATACATCAAAAAGATCATCCATCATGATCAAGTAGGATTTATTCCAGGTATGCAAGGATGGTACAACATTCAAAAATCCATGAACATCACCACCACATCAACAAAAAGGACAAAAACCACATGATCATCTCCATAGATCCTGAAAAAGCATTTGACAAAATTTAACATCCATTCCTGATAAAAAATCTCAACAAAATGGGTATAGAGATCAAATACCTCAACATAATAAAGGCCATATATGACAAACCAACAGCCAACATTATACTTAACAGCAAGAAGCTGAAAGCATTTTCTTTAAGATCGGGAACAAGACAAGGATGCCCACTCTCCCCATGTCTATTCAACATTGTACTGGAGGTCCTACCCATGGCAATCAGACAACACAAAGAAATACAAGGCATCCAGTTTGGCAAGGAAGAAGTTAAAGTGTCCCTGTTTGCAGATGACATGATATTGTATATAAAAAACCCTAAAGAATCCACTCCAAAACTACTAGATCTAATATCTGAATTCAGCAAAGTTGTGGGATACAAAATTAATACACAGAAATCTGTTCCATTCCAATACACTAACGATGAACTAGCAGAAAGAGAAATCAGGAAAACAACTCCATTCACAATTTCATCCAATAGAATAAAATACCTAGGAATAAACCTAACCAAGGAAGTGAAAGATATACTCTGAAAACTACAAGACACTCATGTGAGAAATTAAAGAAGATACCAATAAATGGTAACACATCCCATGCTCACGGATAGGAAGAATTAATATTGTCAAAATGGCCTTCCTGCCTAAAGCAATCTACAGATTCAGTGCACTCCCTATCAAAATACCAACAGCATTCTTCAATTAACTAGGGCAAATAGTCCTAAAATTCATATGGACCCTCAAAAGACCCTGAATAGCCAAAGAAATCCTGAGAAGGAAGAATTAAGTGGGGGGAATTACACTCCCTGACAAGCTCTACTACAAAACTACAGTAATGAAGAACATTTGGTACTGGCACAAGAACAGACCCATAGACCAGTGGAACAGAATAAAGAGTCCAGATATAAACCCAAGCATATATGGCCAATTAATATATAATAAAGGAGCCATGGATATACAATGGGGAAATGACAGCCTCTTCAACAGCTGGTGTTGGCAAAACTGGACAGCTACATGTCAGAGAATGAAACTGGATTATTGTCTAACCCCATACACAAAAGTAAACTCAAAATGGATCAAAGACCTGAATGTAAGTCATGAAACCATAAAACTCTTAGAAAAAAACCTAGGCAAAATTCTCTTCGACATAAACATGAGCAATATCTTCATGAACATATCTCCTCAGGCAAGGGGAAAAAAAGCAAAAATGAACAAGTGGGACTACATCAAACTAAAAAGCTTCTGTACAGCAAAGGACACCATCAATAGAACAAGAAGACATCCTACAGTATGGAAGAATATATTCATAAATGACATATCGGATAAGGGGTTGACATCCAAATTATATAAAGAGCTTACGCACCTCAACAAACAAAAAGCAAATAAGCCAATTAAAAAATGGGCTGAGGAGCTGAACAGACACTTCTCCAAAGAAGAAATTGAGATGGCCAACAGTCACATGAAAAGATGCTCCACATAGCTAATCTTCAGAGAAATGCAAATTAAAACCACAATGAGATATCACCTCACACCATTTAGGATGGCCTCCATACAAAAGACAAACAACAACAAATGTTGGCGAGGATGTGGAGAAAGAGGAACCCTCCTACACTGCTGGTGGGAATGTAAATTAGTTCAACTATTGTGGAAAGCAGTATGGAGGTTCCTCAAAAAACTCAAAATAGAAATACCATTTGACCCAGGAATCCCACTCCTAAGAATTTACCCTAAGAATGCAGCAGCCCAGTTTGAAAAAGACATATGCACCCCTGTGTTTATCGCAGCACTATTTACAATAGCCAAGAAATGGAAGCAACCTAAGTGTCCATCAGTAGATGAATGGATAAAGAAGAGGTGGTACATATACATAATGGAATATTATTCAGCCATAAGAAGAAAAAAAATCCTAACATTTGCAACAATGTGGATGGAGCCAGAGGGTATTATGCTCAGTGAAATAAGCCAGGCAGAGAAAGACAAGTATCAAATGATTTCACTCATATGTGGAGCATAAGAACAAAGCAAAAACTGATGGAACAAAACGGCAGCAGACTTACAGATACCAAGAATGGACTAACCATTACCAAAGGGAAAACAACTGGGGAAGATGCGTGGAAAGGGAGGGATAAAGGGGAAAAGGGGGTATTACAATTCACACACATAATATAGCGGGGGGGCGCGATACGGGGTAGGCAGTATAACACAGAGAAGACAAGTAGTGATTCTATAGCATCTTACTATGCTGCTTGACAGTGACTGTAATGGGGTGTGTGGTGGGGACTTGATAATAGGGGGAGTCTAGTAACCATAATATTGCTCATGTAATTGTACATTAATAATAGCAAAATTTTTTAAAAAGTTGATGTCAATGTTGATATCAAAACACAGATCTATCTTGGTTTGAAATAGAAGGGAAAAAGAATAGGTCTGAGTTAAAAGGCCTGGATTCTAGCAGCAGTGCCAGAAGTGCTACAAACTAGCTGTATGATTTTAGTTGGACTAATAAATATTCATAATAATAATTATAATTGTTATTATTATAGTAGGAGCTACCATTTACAGGAAGTTTTTTTTTGAACCAGACATCATCTCATTTAATCTTTACAAGGACTTTGTGAGGTAGGTACCATTATTTTTCCCATTTTGCAGATGAGAAACTAAGGGCACAGAGAGGCAAATAATTTGCCTGAAGTCACACATCTAGTAGTAAAGCAAGGAGGGAAATACTCAGGTCTTGGTGACTGTTAATCACAATAAATTTGTGTGTCTTCTCTACAAATTTTGAGGCTGGAGCAAATGGTGACCTTCTCCTTCTAAAATCCCCCATTCCTCATTTTTATGTTCATTCCCAAGCATAGGATTTCCCAACATTTTTTTAATGGAGGAGCTACTTTTAGTTGCCCAAATGTTTTAAGTCACTATGAGGAGGGGAGAAGTATAGGAAAGTCACCAAGAGAAATGGGAAGGGGCACCAGGCAGGCTTATTGCCCACCCTTCAAGAATCTTGGCCAATCAAGAAAGAAGCTGTGGCAACAGCTAATGATAATGACCTCTGCCACAGTGAGAGCATCCTGCCCGCTTTCAGTGGCCTCACTGAGGAGATTCGGGACTATGACCAAGGGTACCAAATACAGCAAAGCAATGGCTAGAGGACACGCTTCATTATAGCTTCCTTACTGACATTGTTCCTGGTCAGGCTTTCTAACACATAGCCCAGGCAGTCTCCTGGCATTGTGAGGCTAAATTAATGACAAGGTCCTACATAAGGAACACCTCTGTTCAAAGTAGCCCCACATCTTCAGAGAGTTAATGGGGAGTCTGAGAGACTAAATACCTCCATCTCAACCAGACCCACAAAGCCAGGGGACATACATGGTGAGACAAGCATAGGTTTGGGTCAAACTCTTCCTGCAATGTTCTCTGTAGTGTTGGGAAATTTATGTCACTTCTTTGAGCCCTAGTTTCCTCAACTAGGAAAAAAATGTATAATTAAACATAGCTCATAGGTACATCATCAAAAATGAACATTGCCAAAGAATGGTTATGAGGAAGCAGCAAGATAATGAGTATAAAATACCTGTCACAAAGCTGCAGCTCAATAATGAAAACTTCTTATATTTTGCATTCCCATAACAGAGAGATGCTTCTCTCACTAGGTCATCAAAGGAAGATACTACCTTTCTAACTCCAAAGTTGGGGTATTTAAGTATTATTTAGATTTCATCTCTAATTTAGAAAAACCTCAGGGTGTTACTTTCAATGAAATGTATCAATCACAACAGTTGGAACCTAAATATTACACTTCAGCTAAATTACTTACTGTGATCTTACCATTTAAAGCACACTTCAAACCATGAGTTATCATAAAAAAGATGTCCTTTTCTTACTTTTTTAAAAATAATTATCTGTTTTCATCAAATTTGTTTAAGGGAAGGCACCACCATCACACACTGACATTACTAGGCACAGTGAGCAGGGTATAAAACCCAGTTATTCATCTTCGGTTTGCCCTCTCCATCAGAAGTTGGAATGTCTTACCCCAACGTTGGGCATCCTTACAAAGAGGGAAGCTAGTACATGATATCCTGGATTGAGGGATACCAAAGAAAGGGCAAACAAGATCAAGGTGTCCATCAGGGACATTGACATCCTAGTAGTTTTTCCAATTCAGCCTAGAAGCCTGAGTCATTCTAAATTGTACCATTTAAGGGGATAGACACGGTCACATGCCCTGGGTCCAGATGAGGTACATTCTTAAAGGCCCCATGGATTGCCACATACCCATAGGATACATCTGTGACTATATGTTTAGATTTATAGTCATTTAGCACCATAGAAATACACTGAAACATTATGGATAAAATTTCAACAACATAAATGACAGCTTTTTACATGTGCATTCAAGAAAGAAAAATTTATCTCTTATGCAGGCTATAATTGTGGAACTTATGCTAATGGAAATCATTGTAACACTTTATTCATAAGGGTCATTTATAAATGATGCATAAATGTCCATAAATGTCTCTCTTATTTGCTATTAATAGTTAGGAATGCTATTATTTTTACATAAACTAAGTGTGATGTCTTTCAGATGGGAGCAACAATAGGTATAATCTGTTGAAATGAGTCTACAGACAAAATAAGCATATTTTTGCCTGGTTATTAACTACAATAAAGTATTTCCACGTGGGTTATTTAAGGTTTTATTTAGATTTCATCTTTAATTTGGAAAAACCTCAGGGTGCTATTTTCAATGAAATGTATCAATCATAACACTTGGAACCCAATTATTACACTTCAGCTAAATTACTTACTGTGATCTCACCATTTAAAGCACACTTCAAAACCACAAGTGAGTTGTCATAAAAAGATGTCTTTTTCTCAGACTCTTTTTTTTTTTAACTAATAATCTGCTTTCATCAAATTTGTTTGTTTAAGGGTGTGCTGACATCCCCCAGCACAGTGAGGGGAATATAAAGCCTACAGCTATTGTTTTTTTTGGTTTGTCCTTTCCATGAGAAGTAGAGTCAAATACTCCCTTGCCTTCTTCTCCATGCAGAGAAGGGATGGTTTAGAATACAACTGGAAGTTCTTGAATGATCTCATTGGAATTTGGCTTATCTTGTTAAATGTTCTATTGACAGAATTTCATGAAATGATGTATTTCAGACATAGAAGAAAAGGTTAAGTGTTCTCCAGGGTGGTTGATATAAAGATGGTTCAGTCGGTATTTTCCACAGCCAGCCATTCAGAGGCAGCCCATGCAGCAGTGTCTCTGGTCTTCTCTTCCTATGCTTCCAAGAAGGGTAGACACGTAGGCCCAGGAGGGCCAGGCGTTGCAGCCACCACTCTTTAGAAACTGATCAATGAGTCCCCAAGGACAAGAATAACCAGGTAATTTCAAGCTCAGAATTAAACTGCACCAGGCCATGTGTGGAAGGAAGGGAAAAAAGAGCATGTCATCCTCCTTATCCTACTTTTCCTAGCTTCTTCGACAACTTAGTCTTCCTCTCTGTATTAAAAGGTTGGACTTCCAGCAGGTCCAGGGGAGAGGCTGCCCTGCCCTGCTGACCCCTTTAACTGAAGCCCTAGTGCTGACTGAAAAATGCACAGCACCCAGAGGAGAAGATCTTTAGTGTCTTCTGGGCACCACAAAGGGTGAGAGCAGCACGTTGTGGCAGCTGGCGGGAAGCGGGACACTGCTGGCGGGGAAGGTGTCTGGGTGCAGAGGCAGCCTGTAGAGGACAGTCTCAGTCTGATGGGCACTTTTTCCCAGGACCAGATTTGTCTAAAACTGTCACACTTCTGCACAGCTTACCCCAGGATTACCAGCTCACCCAGCGTCACATACTTACTTCCCCGGTCTCGGCCCTCTGGGTATCATCAGAAGCTCAGCTGAGGCACCTTTCAGTTACTGCCCATCCTTTGGCCTCATGTAGATGATGGTTTAGTGAGGGGAGAAGATTTTGATAAAACGGGAAACTTCCCATTCCTGTGAATAAACTAGGAGGGTTTGTCAACCCTGCCCAGCACATCGGGGGCACAGGACACGGCAGAAGGGCACAGAGTCTGGGCAGATCATTGTCCTTATTCCAGGGTCAGGAGCCTCACCGCTCCGACTAAACCTCTGGATTTTCATTATAGAAATACAAGGCCAGGTGAGAGGAAACTCTCAGAAATATTGACTGAATAAATAGAGGGAGGGATGGAGGGAGGAAGGGATGGATTGACTTCCTGTGCCCAGGCATTGTTCTATTTAATTCTCATAATCCTGTAAGGCAAGTGCTATTGCTGACCATGTTTCACAGATGAGGAAATGGAAGCTAATTCGTAGGAGTTAATACTCACTCCAGTCTTTTTTATTCCAAAATCCATTTTTGGGGAATGGCAAGCTTACTCTACTACCACTCCCGAGGATGTCAGGGAACTGGAGTAAGTAAAACCCTAAAGGGGTGAGAATCTGATCCCAGTTGCATTATAGATTGTGGAAAGGAGGCGAGAAAAGGTTTCGCCTTTCTTATCATCAAAGAGTCACAAAGTACTTCCAGTAACAGAGAGAGCCAAGACCTTGGCCAGGCCTGCTTTGGAGTACGTGGTGTATGAAGAACAGCCCAAGGAAATGTGGCACTTGTGTGTTAGTTATATGTTCAACTCCTTTGATTTTTTTTCTTTCTTACTCATGATTTAGGCTATCTGAGACTTAACCTCATTTAAAGCACCAGGTTTATGGACAGTACAAGAGATCCTTCCTCAATGTAGAAGTAACTCAGGTAGTTAGGATTCCAGTATCTTTAGCAGGAGAGCAAACGTAAGGGACAGAAGGGCAGCCCAACTGGGAAATTGGATAATTTAATCTAGAGGAAAAAAACCTGAGACTTAAAAAGTAGTTTCCAAGTCCTACAGAATTAATTATAAGGAGGATATCATCAAACTTTTTCTCCATTTTTCTATCAGTCAAAATAAGAGCATGAGATTAAATTATAGTGGGAGGAATGCAACTAACTTCCATACTTTGCAAAGAGGTAACCCTTTGCCACCTGGAAAAGTACTTTTGTGTCAAGTTCCTAAGCTACCAGAATGGCTTGAATCATGTGGGTCTCTGCAGTCGCAACCCTCTTCTGGAGGAAGCCTATGGGATGCAGGGGGAGACGCTCTGGAGCTCACCCAGGCTGGCCCAGGATAAAGGACCCTAGCTGGCAGCCATTAGCAGGACTCCTGTCCACATTCAACAAAGCAGGAAACAAACCTGGGACAAACTAAACCTCCTGAATTCTACTGTAACGGCCACTGCACAGGGATAATCATGGTTGCCACTATTGACAACCTCCAGTTAAGACCTCTAATTACATCACCTCACTCCTTGTTTATAAAAGCCTTAGGGCAGGTTCCGTTTTTATCCCCATTTTAACATTAAGTGAAAGAAGGCTCAGAGAGTATGCAATTTACCCAGGTTTATATGGTATGTGGCAAAACTGTAATCCAGGCCATTGTGATTCCAACCTCTAATCTCAGATACTAACATCTAAATTCCAATAACTAGCTGCTCAAACAACCTAATTATTTTTTTCCTGATAGCCACGTATATTAGAATGAGCAAACCAAATAGCTAACTTTAAAAAACAAATTAAAATGCATCTAAGCTGTGTTCTCAGAGCAGGACAAAGTCAGCTGTATTATTGCCTCAGTGTTTTAGCCGTTCATCCAGTCAGCCAGCCCACAGGAATTTATTAAGAACTTATATTTAGGCCAGAAGGAACAAAACAGCAACAGACTCATAGACACTGAGAAGTGACTAGCGGTTCGCAAGAGGAAGGGGTTGGGATGAGTAGTGGGGCAAGGGGAGGGGATAAAGGGGCACAATAATTAGCAATCACAATATAAGTTATCATGGGGACAGTAGTACAGCATGGAGAATATAGGCAATGATTTTGTAACATCTTTCTAGATAGATAGCAACCGCGCTAACAGAGGTGAGGACTGGATAATGTGGGTAACTGTTGAACCACTGTGATGTACAATTGAAACCAGCATAAGATTGTATATTAATGATACTTTAATTTAAAAAAAGAATTTATGTTTAGGCTGTTTGAACAAAGATCCTGAATAGAGCAGTTTATATATTTCTTACATGCTGTGTGTTTGTACTACATGTATCTACTATTAATTTATTATATTAATGATAAATAAGAAAGTTATACAAAATATTTTCAATACAATGTTAAAACAGAGATTTGGTTTTAAGGAACAGAGAGTTCTGTTTTACCCACAGATTAAACCACTCCCAAACATTAAGGCTTATTAAGGTTTTACTGCAGTGTTTTATGAGGCCAAGGAATATGTCATTCATCTAGATGATTTGCTAATAACAACTAAGAAAATGTCCAACTAGTTACCACAGAAGAGCAGCTATCTCTAAGCATCTAATTATTAAAATCCAGTAATATACAAATCAATATCAAGATAGGAAGATGTAAGAGAGGAAGATCTAAAGTGTTTCTTGAGAAGACAGCTTCTCTTAGGATGATGGACTAGTTTCTACTTACTATGTAGCTCATTGGCGAAATGTTTTTCAGGAGTGGAGGATGTTTGAGGAAATACAACTGGCCACTAGCCAACTACAATACTGCTCCAGGTCCACCCATCAGAGCTCCTTCAGAGGCACCCAAGGAGGAATTCCTGGAAATGGCAAAGCATATTAGATTTCACGTTATCCAACAACATAAAATGATGTATTAACCTTCTCCCTGAATTCAAAGTGTTTATTGATTTTTTAAATCTTAGAAAATTTAACTAGGTTACATTTGCATTATGCATTATAAAATAAGCATTTCAAGTTATTTCTGCTCACATCCAAGACAGAGTATTTTGTCCAAAATATTTCTTCATTGCCTGAATTTATGATATAAACTGAGGTGGTACAAGCCAACCAAAGTTAGTCATCAAATATTTATGTGTGTTAAGTAATACAGTTACTCATAGTCAGAGTCCAAAGTAATTTTTTAAATGGGAGAGTGTCTGAGATAGGAATATCAAATTCAGAGAAATTTGTGAATGATTCTGTAGCATCTGATTACTGAGATGAGGTCCAGTGTTACGTGAAAGAAACAAGAAAAATGTTCTGCATAAATGTCAAGGTGAAAAATGGTAGTAGACAAAGAGAGGTAGGCAGTGTCTTCATGTTCTTAGGGAGGATGCTAAAGAATTGGACTTTCTGCGGTTGGGATTGGCATTTTGGGTAGGCTGCAATGCACTAGTGTGGCAGGTGGCTTAAAGAGGGGCAAGGCTGGATGGAGGGAGTCTAGGCAAGAGACTAGTGTAATAATAGTCTGGTGAAAGATTGAACTAGGTGAGGCCAAGGAATATGTCATTTATCTTCGTACTCCAGTGCCTGGTAGAATTCCTGGTACGTGGAATGCACTCAAATATATTTGCTAATTGAGCTAAATTTATTTTCCTCGTCCACATTCCAATCTTTTGGTTTTAGAACCACATTGCTAGTGACTATGATAATGCATACTGAGGTTCTAAACCACAATTCTACATTCATCATACAAAATGTAGAGTATATATGCTGCTAAATAAAATAAACTTGAAAATCTACTCAGCATGATCATAATTCATTCCACAAACACTTACTGATCCTTCCCACACTTCGTTTTCCTTTTCCTGGACCACAGGGATGTGGATAAGAATATAGAATTTAAGGGATTGCTTCAATCATTATTGCAATAAAAAAAAACTAAAATCATATGGCCCATCAACTAAGTAATGCTCAATGCAAGAAATAAACAAGTCTGCAACTGTCATGGCCTATGAAAGACCATATATCTTCTTGGGCACACAGTATATACATAATAAATACTTGCTGATTGAAAAAAAAGTTCTGCCAGAAATAAACCAGGAAAAAAAGTAAACTGACAATTTAAGTAAATATGTACTAATATCCTACTGTTCTGCAGCATAACACTTACCTAGAGGTCTTCTATCCTAAAAGCTTGTCTTATTTAGGAAAGAAAGAACCAAGATAAGAAAAAACTTCTACCCCAATTAATAAACATGAAAGAATATCAAATCAGATTGGCTGGGCTCAAATCCAGGCACTGCCATATATGAGCTATATTTTAAACAGATTACTTAGTCACCTTGAGCATGTCTTTAACTGTACATTAGTTTATAGGACTGATGTTAGAATTAGTGTAAATGGAAGTGCCTAGAAAGTAATGACACATAATAGGCTTTCCACAGAAAGTGATTACTAGTGTAGTGAGGTGCATTGTGTCCCCCCAGTAAATTCAGGGCTGAAGCCCTAACCCCCATACCTCAGAATGTGCCTGTATTTGGAGGCAAGGCCTTTGAAGAGGTAATTAAGATAATTTGAGGTCATCTGTATGGGACCTAATCCACTATGAATGATGTCCTTATAAAAGAGGAAATTTGAACACAAAGATGCCGGGGGCACACATGCAGAGTCTGACCCTGTAAAGAAGGAGTAAGAAGGCAGCCATCTTCAAGCCAAGGAGAGAGGCCTCCAAAAAACTTAAATCTGCCCACACCTTGATCTTGGACTTTTGGCATCTTGAACTGTGAGAAATTAAGTTTCTGTTGTCTAAGCCATGTAGGCTGGTGTTCTATTTGTTACGCCAGCCCTAGCAAACTAATACATATAATCACCGCCATCTTCTTCAAAGTAACTTCATTTGAGAGGGAAGAGTATCTGGCATTTGTTTAACAATGTGACTGATGTCAAGCTGCTGAACTTTAACCGTTTTTGTGGGTTCAGTACTTCTCCCCACAACTAGTCTGGTGGCCTGGCACATAGTACATTCTTAATAAGTATTTGTTGAATATATGAATGAATGAAACATGGGTGAACTAATAAATGAGTGGATACTAATAAGAAGGTAAGCCCCTAGTGCCAGGTATGCTGCAGAAGACAGCTGACAGATTCACAGGAACAATGGCTAAATGTTAATTATATGCCAGGCACTGTGCAGTAAAACTATAAAAAGCAAATGCAAGAACATAAAACCTTAGGAGTCTGAGGGTTTTTAGAGTAAGGAAAAATGGTCTGTGTTATCACTTCATTATCTTTACAAACACCGCTGTGTAATCACTGGTCCAGAGAGGCAGTGCTGTTTATGGGCCACAGCACTGGGCTTGAAGCCAGAAGACTTTTGCTGGCTGTCTTGTTTTTCACTTATGAGAAATCCTTGGGAAAATCACTTGCCCTCCCTGAGTCTCAGTTTCCTCTTCTGTAAGACAAGAATATAGATACCACCCCACCTGCGGTATAAAGCTGTGGTGGAGATCAAATGAGAAGGCACATGTGTAAAGATGATATATAAACCATAAAGTGTTATGGGGATTAAAGTCATCCTGCTATAACGATAACTTGAATCACTAAGTAAATAGTAGCTTATATTCTGCATATTGAGTTTTTATATGAGAGGAGGCATGTACAGTATTTTTAAAGCATTCCACTTACATGGGTAATCAGCTTTAAAAGGTCAGTCCACTTTCAAGTTTTTCTGGAAAATTAATCTATGTGGTGGCACTCATACCTAACATTTCTGGATAAATGTGCTCATCCTGCACTTTTGAAGGTGGTTTTTCTGGTGATAATTATTTGAAAGCTTTTTGCCATGGGCAACTCTGGCTATTAGATGCATGATTTTCTAAAAGTGTTGTAACTGTACACTAGCAAGTTCTGGTGAAAAATAAGATTTGTTCTTTCGAGTGACAGGGATACAGAAAAAAAGTACAAGACATCTATGCAAATAGGGATGTATTTTAGATTTGTTTAGTTGTTTATTTTTAATATGTTTCCATTTCACTTATCCCTTCTAAAAATTTAATACAAAGGACATAAAACTTTATTCCATAGACTTACCTACAACACATTTTTTTCTGTGTTATACAAAACTAATGGGAAGGAAAACAAGAAATAAGAGAGAGAGGAAAAAAAGAAATGTTGATAAGTAAAATCAATAATTAAAAAAACCCTGAGGATTAATTATCTAATTCAAATTTTTAAAACATTGCCAACCCTTTTATTTTTCGATAAAGGGTAGCAAAAGAATAATAAACGTTTGGATTTGTACTTAAATAATCGCAACACAAATCTTATCAATTTCTCCTTTTCTTTATTTTCAGTAGAGAAAATACCTAGCTTTATGCTGTAAGTTCATATGGCCTATTGCATTTGTTTTTATAGAGGCAATATATCAACTTTAATGGAGTGACATCATAATATCATGGTTTATTAGGACACCATAACTAGTAACTTTAAAATGCAGCCTGCCTTTTCAAAATTTAGGCATAAAAAGTTTCAAAATATCTTAGTAATAATATATATGATCTAATTATTTTTCAAGGGTATTTTTGTCAAGCAAATCTGACACAAAACATCACCCCACTCACTCTAAGCAGGAAGTAATAACTGGTTCTAGTTCCACACTTACAACCCACATACCATCAGAGAGTAAACTTCTTCACTCATATATTGAGACAGGAATTCTTGGTTTATTTGCCTCCAGAATTAGTATGTGGATACAATTGGATGATTGAATGTATTTAGTGGGATTATCTATGTAACTATGGGTGCATTCAGAATAAGAAAATAAGGAATACTTTACCAATGTAATATATTGTTAATAAGCTCGAGTTCCCCCCAAAATACCATTGTTTAGATTTGTCTTCAGACCAGGAGTATGATAGACAAATTTGTAAATGTAGTAAAATTTTCACTCAAGAAGAAAACAAGAAATATTCTTATATATTTCCTAGGTGCTTAACAGTCTTTGAACTGCCTTTTCTGAGACTCTTACTTCCTTTTGTGATAAATTTTTCCTATCTTTCTCAACAAATTAGTCAACAATTTCTTATGTCATTATAGATACATTAGATATAGTTGGTACATTTAAAATACCTTATATTTTTCATAGATTTGTAACTTGAGTATCTTACATATTACATATCTTACATATTTCCTATTTTAAGTTTCTTACTCATGAAAATTCCCAAACACAATAACTTGCTAAAAAAGAACACACAGTAAATATTCAAACCCCTTCCATTTGGATATAACTAATATATTCCCATAAATGCTTTATCTTTCTATGTGTATATATATATATATGCCTAAGGACATTCTCAATGTAATTTACATATACAATGTAATTTTATACCTAAGAAAAATTTCAAATTATTATTGAATTTTTATGGAATACAAATGATTCTATAATGACCACCTAGATCCAACTAATATCCACATTTTCCTAATAGTCTTTGACCAAAAAAAAAAGGTCATCTTATAGTTCATTTGCCATTGATATTTTTGTTGCTATTTTATACATTCCATGGAATTGGTATAGCTTCTTTTATATAATCTTTTAATCAAGAACAGTCCCCTCCCTGCCTTTTTTTTTTCAAGATATTGAACTTTTTTTAATATAATTTATTTTATTATCATTAATCTACAATTACATGTGCAATATTATGGTTATTAAACTACCCCTTCATCAGGTCCCCCCCACCAACCCCATTACAGTCACTGTCCATCAGCGTAGTGAGATGCTATAGAATCATTACTTGTCTTCTCTGAGTTGTACTGCCCTTCCCGTGCCCCCCCAACATTACATCTGCTAATCGTAATGCCCCTTTTTCCCTCTTATCCCTCCCTTCCCGCCCATTTTCCCCAGTCCCTTTCCCTTTGGTAACTATTAGTCCGTTCTTGGGTTCTGTGAGTCTGCTGCTGTTTTGTTCCTTCAGTATTTTTTCTTTGTTCTTATACTCCACATATGACTGAAATCATTTGATACTTGTCTTTTTCGCCTTGGCTTATTTCACTGAGCATAATACCCTCTAGCTCCATCCATGTTGTTGCAAATGGTAGGATTTGTTTTCTTCTTATGGATGAATAATATTCCATTATGTATATGTACCACATCTTCTTTATCCATTCATCTACTGATGGACACTTAGGTTGCTTCCATTTCTTGGCTATTGTAAATAGTGCTGCAATAAACATAGGGGTGCATCTGTCCTTTTCAAATTGGGCTGCTGCATTCTTAGGGTAAATTCCTAGGAGTGGAATTCCTGGGTCAAATGGTATTTCTATTTTGAGTTTTTTGAGGAACCTCCATACCGCTTTCCACAATGGTTGAACTAATTTGCAGACCCACCAGCAGTGTAGGAGGGTTCCCTTTTCTCCACATCCTCGCCAACATTTGTTGTTGTTTGTGTTTTGGATGTTGGCCATCCTCACTGGTGTGAGGTGATATCTCATTGTGGTTTTAACCTGCATTTCTCTGATGATTAGAGATGTGGAGCATCTTTTCATGTGACTGTTGGCCATCTGAATTTCTTCTTTTGAGAAGTGTCTATTCATGTCCTCTGCCCAATTCTTAACTGGATTATTTGCTTTCTGTTTGTTAAGGTGCATGAGTTCTTTATATATTTTGGATGTCAACCCTTTATCAGATACGTTTTTTATGAATATATTCTCCCATACTGTAGGATGTCTTTTTGTTCTACTGATGGTGTCCTTTGCTGTACAGAAGCTTTTCAGCTTGATATAGTCCCACTTGTTCATTTTTGCTTTTGTTTCCCTTGCCCGGGGAGATATGTTCATGAAGAAGTCACTCATGTTTATGTCCAAGAGATTTTTGCCTATGTTTTTTTCTAAGAGTTTTATGGTTTCATGACTTACATTCAGGTCTTTGATCCACCTTGAGTTTACCTTTGTGTATGGGGCTAGACAGTAGTCCAGTTTCATTCTCTTACATGTAGCTGTCCAGTTTTTCCAACACCAGCTGCTGAAGAGGCTGTCATCTCCCCATTGTATATCCAAGGCACTTTTATCAAATATTAATTGACTGTATATGTTTGGGTTAATGTTTGGATTTTCTATTCTGTTCCACTGGTCTGTGGGTCTGTTTTTGTGCCAATACCAAATTGTCTTGATTACTGTGGCTTTGTAGTAGAGCTTGAAGTCAGGGAGTGTAATTCCCCCTGTTTTATTCCTCCTTCTCAGGATTGATTTGGCTATTCGGGGTCTTTTGTGGTTCCATATGAATTTTAGAATTATTTGTTCCAGTTCATTGAAGAAAGCTGTTGGTAGTTTGATAGGGATTGCATTGAATCTGTAGATTGCTTTAGGTAGTATAGCCATTTTGACAATATTTATTCTTCCTAGCCAAGAGCATGGGATGCATTTCCATTTGTTAGTGTCCTCTTTAATTTCTCTTAGGAGTGTCTTGTAGTTTTCAGAGTACAGGTCTTTCACTTCCTTCGTTAGGTTTATTCCCAAGTATTTTATTCTTTTTGATGCAATTGTGAATGGAATTGTTTTTCTGATTTCTCTTTCTGTTAGTTCATCATTAGTGTATAGGAAAGCAACAGATTTCTGTGTGTTAATTTTGTATCCTGCAACTTTGCTGAATTCAGATATTAGTTCTAGTAGTTTTGGAATGGAATCTTTAGGGTTTTTTATGTACAGTATCATGTCATCTGCAAATAGTGACAATTTGACTTCTTCTTTACCAATCTGGATGCCTTGTATGTCTTTGTTTTGTCTGATTGCTGTGGCTAGGACCTCCAGTACTATGTTGAATAACAGTGGAGAGAGTGGGCATCCCTGTCTTGTTCCCGATCTTAGATGAAAAGCTTTCAGCGTCTCGCCGTTAAGTATGATGTTAGCTGTGGGTTTGTCATATATAGCCTTTATGATGTTGAGGTACTTGCCGTCTATACCCATTTTGTTGAGAGTTTTAATCAGGAATGGATGCTGAATTTTGTCAAATGCTTTTTCAGCATCTATGGAGATGATCATGTGGTTTTTGTTCTTCTTTTTGTTGATGTGGTGGATGATGTTGATGGATTTTCGAATGTTGTACCATCCTTGCATCCCTGGGATGAATCCCACTTGATCATGGTGTATGATCCTCTTGATGTATTTTTGAATTCGGTTTGCTAATATTTTGTTGAGTATTTTTGCATCTACGTTCATCAGGGATATTGGTCTGTAATTTTCTTTTTTGGTGAGGTCTTTGCCCGGTTTTGGTATTAGAGTGATGCTGGCTTCATAGAATGAGTTTGGAAGTATTCCCTCCTCTTCTATTTTTTGGAAAACTTTAAGGAGAATCGGTGTTATTTCTTCTCTATATGTCTGGTAGAATTCAGAGGTGAATCCATCAGGCCCAGGGGTTTTGTTCTTGGGTAGTTTTTTGATTACCAATTCGATTTCGTCACTGGTGATTGGTCTGTTTAGTTTTTCTGTTTCTTGCTTGGTCAGTCTTGGAAGGTTGTATTTTTCTAAGAAGTTGTCCATTTCTTCTATGTTTTCCAGCTTGTTAGCATATAGATTCTCATAATATTCTCTTATGATTCTTTGTATTTCTGTGGGGTCCGTCGTGATTTTTCCTTTCTCATTTCTGATTGTGTTTATGTGTGTAGATTCTCTTTTTCTCTTAATGAGTCTGGCTAGGGGTTTATCTATTTTGTTTATTTTTTCAAAGAACCAGCTCTTGGTTTTATTGATTTTTTCTATTGTTTTATTCTTCTCAATTTTATTTATTTCTTCTCTAATCTTTATTATGTCCCTCCTTCTGGTGACTTTGGGCCTCATTTGTTCTTCTTTTTCCAATTTCAGTAATTGTGTCTTTAGACTATTCATTTGGCAATGTTCTTCCTTCTTTAAATAGGCCTGATTGCAATATACTTTCGTCTTAGAACTGCCTTTGCTGCGTCCCACAGAATTTGTGGCTTTGTGTTGTTAGATTATTTCTATATCCAGTTTTTGTCAATTATGAGTAATGCACTTTCATATGCAAGTCGTTGTGTGGGTGCTAGTTTTTAACTAGGTTTTTGAACAGATTACCTTTTCCCTGATGAATTAATAGCCTTGGCACCTTTGTCAAAAATCAATTGACTATATAATGGTTTATTTCTGGTCTCTTAATTTTTCTCTGTTGACCTGTATATGTCTGTCCTTATACTATTATCATGCTGTCTTGATGATTGTAACTTTATAGTAAGTTTTGAAATTGGAAAATAGGAGATCTCCAGCTTGTTCTTCTCTTTCAAAATTGTTTTGGCTATTCTAGTTTCCCATTCTCAGCAAAGTTTTGTAACTCTGTTCAAGTATTATACAATTTTTGTTAAATTTATTCCTAAGCCTTTTATTCTTTTTGATGTTACTGTGAATGGAATTGTAGTCTTAATTTTACTTTCAGTTTTTTCACTGGTCATATCTAGAGCTCAATAGAGCTCATTTATTTTGATGTCTAGCAAAAAATTTTATGTGACAGCAGACTCCTGGATGATTGAAAGTGCTGCTGTACATTCTTAAAGTGATAATAGACCTCTTAAGGTGATAATAAACCTCTCATGGATAAAATCATGTCTTATTCATCAGAGCATATCTGAAAACCTGAGCATAGGTCTTGCACATGATCAAGCTTATCATCTTGTTATTGAAAAAACACATGCATTTTGGAACATTATTTTTTCAGTTTAAAATAATATGGTTATAGATCCACATGTCAGTTACTTTGATGGAATCTTTATATAAGTAATGTAAGTTAAAAACTTATACGCTCTTATCAAGTTAGGAGTTGAGAGTTTTGTCATTTGTGAGAACTGAAGTTTTCACAAAATTATATTATTTATTAGCATTAGGGGTTTTGTGACAAATGTCTTCATTTCAATAGAATAAACATGATTGTTTATTTTTACTTGAGAGGTGGTAATTGTTCAAATAAGAGGATACTTACTCATTTAAAATGTTTCAGAAAATCTCTTTTAAGTTATTAACTTAGAAGTATTGATAAAATCATTTGATGTACAAGTTGGTCAGCTATCTAGTAGTAGTTCCTAAGTTCCTGCTATTGTCTTCATTTACTTCTAGCTCCATAATATTGAGTTTGGGGGCATTTCTTAAAATTCATGGCAGAGTAAACCTTAGCTGTCATGTTTGATGTCTTTGTCCACATATTTACCTCTGTGCACAAGAAAGCTTTTCCTTATAAAGTGGAGCCTTATTAACATTTGTTATATCTTTCAGCTTTCACCTTTTCTGTGGTTTGAATAGTGGATGTTATTGTAGGATGATCGCTTGCAGACTACCTAGCATGTGTGAAC
Source organism: Smutsia gigantea (assembly GCA_032199065.1). Taxonomy (NCBI): domain Eukaryota; kingdom Metazoa; phylum Chordata; class Mammalia; order Pholidota; family Manidae; genus Smutsia; species Smutsia gigantea. The sequence continues at coordinate 271,615 of JAVSCE010021015.1, forward strand.
AAGTGCATGTAAGAATGCCAGCCCATTTCTGTGTGTAGTATTCATGACTTTGTGATTCTTTGTTTGGGATGTTTTTATTTTTTAATAAGGTATTACATTTTTACTTTACATTAAAAATAACCTGGGGTGGTTTGTACATCCCACTTTATAATTTCAGCTTCTACATGGTCTTACTTGATATGTGTGCAGTAACCAGAGTTCTCACTAATATGTATCATGGTGAAAGCTGAAAGATATAACTAGCAACAACCTGATCCTTTTTGGATGCGTGTCTACAACACCTCCCATCTGAGGACAGTAGGCAAGGCCCTTGCGATGAAACAGCTTGCACTAGGGCAGAAATGCGAATAGCTTATTCCTCTGATTTCAGGTGGCGATGTCAGGCAACCTCTTGAGGTACCAGCCAACATGCAGTGGCCCGTGCTGTGGCCCATGCTGTGGCCTGAGACATTCATGAAGTCATCGCCAATCACTAGCATCAGAGGGAAATGCGGATTTTAGGTTAGGTGGAAAAAAAAATATGGAGAACAAAGGCTGAGCTCCCATGTTCTAGAGGGCATCTAGAGAGATCTTATTGTCTTCCCTGCAGTGGTGTTGCCATTTATTATAAGCTATAAAGTTAAACCTATTTATACATTTTGGGATTTGTTAACACTTAAAAATTTTTAAATAGCTCTCAAAAATTGTTAGTACTTTAAAAAGGACAAACTAAGTAGTGAATTTCTGATCCCAAGAGTGAATCATACAGAATGTTTGTGGACATTTACCAACTAACAAGATGTGAGTGAGGGACACATACAGAGCAATATATGCTTGAATACTCGAGGCATAAAACTGAGGCATCTACTGCAAATATTAGTACTTCCTTTAAGAACATTCTGCCTGAAGACCATAATTTAACATGTGAGGAGTGCGTGGGCGAGATGATCTGAACAAAACAGACCAGTCACATCAGCTGCTTTTTCCTGAGAGAGGAGCCTCTTTGAGAACAAAGATGGCGAAGCCTGTTTCCGGGGCCTCCCGCTGCCTGTTTGCTGCTTTCAATGATCCCTTGGGTTTCAGCCCTTGCTTCTCACCAAATCTCAGCCGCAGACACTGGAGATAGAAAATATGGGACACGATCACAGTGAGAATGGAGGATTAAAGATGGCAGCATGACAGGTGAGACAGAGGCTTCCTCATAAAAACCACATTATCATAAGAAAATATAACTGATACAACTATTCCTGAAAGAGCAACAGGAAAGACGACTGTGCCAAACTGCATACACATGGAGACAAGAGCAGACCTCACAGAACACAGTAACGAACTGAAGCTGTGGCCTGGCAGGACCCAAGTCCTTCCCCCACCCCAGCTCACCGGCTGGAGGAAGAGAAACAGAGCAGGGAGGGAGTGGAGATCTGGGACTGCTGAATACCTAACTCCAGAGATCTTCTCTGGGAGCACAGACCTACCTTTCATGGTGCTTGCATGATACTCTCGTAATTAGGGGTTTAGAAAGCTAAGACAGGCAGAATTCCTGGAGAGACTGAGATTCCAGTTGCTTGTGGAAAGCAGGGATCCATATCCAGCTGCTCTGGGACAAAAGAAAGGTGGGCAGTCTGAGAGAATTCCTAACAAGGAAGCCCTTAGCAAGAGGGCTGCTAAAGGGGCAAGGACTGCACAGAGCTTACTGCTCAGGAGAAAGGACAGGTAGGCAAAATTGTCCAGGTGCACTCTGCCCAGCAGGTTGGGAGCTTTCACGATCTTCAGGTGCTCCAGCTCCCTGGCTGCCTACACAGCTCCAAGAACCCCCTCCATGATAGGCAGCCTACTGTGCCTTTCTAATAGCTAGCCGCATCTAGCTCACAAACCGGCAAACCCTACCCTGGCATTAGGCCACACAGATGGAAGACCTGTCTACAGCAACTACAAACACAAAGCATAGAGGCTTATACCTGTGTGCTCAGCCCACTGGTTCAGGCAGTGGACACAGACATACCAGCCAGGAAGCACAAAACAGCTCATTCCTCCCCTGAGGCACCAATACCACTCCCCTGTGACCCCCAACATTGTTTCAGGGGCTCAGCAGCTCGAGAGAGTAGAGCTTCTGGGCACTAGAGGGGGCCATATACAAATATGAAACTCCAAAGAAACCTGCTTCAGAGTAGAATTATTAATACAACTCCTGAGAAAGATTTAAATGATGTCAACCTCATGACTCTCCCTGAAAGGGAGTTCAAAATAAAAATCATTAACATGCTCATGGAGGTACAGAAAGATATTCAAGAACTCAGGAATGAACTCCAGTCAGAGATCGAGTCATTGAAGAGCACAATGGAGGGTATTAAAAGCAGATTGGATATGGTAGAGGAGACAATAAATGAAATAGAAACTAGAGAAGAGGAATACAAAGAAGCTGAGGCACAGAAAAAAAAAAGATTCTCTAAGAATGAAAGAATATCGAGAGAAGTGTGTGACCAACCCAAACGGAACAATATTTGCATTATAGGGGTACCAGAAGAAGAAAAGAGAGAAAAAGGGATACAAGGTGTCTTTGAGGAGGTAATTGCTGAAAACTTCCCCAATCTGGGGAAGGAGATAGTCTCTCAGGCCATGGAGGTGCACAGATCTCCCAACACAAGCGACCCAAGGAAGACAACACCAAGACATATAGTAATTAAAATGGCAAAGATCAAGGATAAGGACAGACTATTAAAAGCAGCCAGAGAGAGAAATAAGATCACATACAAAGGAAAGCCCATCAGGCTATCATCAGACTTCTCAACAGAAACCTTACAGGCCAGAAGGGATTGGCATGATGTATTTAATGCAATGAAGCAGAAGGGCCTTGAACCAAGATTACTTTATCCAGCAAGATTATCATTTAAATTTGAAGGAGGGATTAAACAATTCCCAGATAAGCAAAAGCTGAGGGAATTTACCTCTGATAAACCATCTCTACAAGACACTCCTAAGAGAAATTAGACACTAACAAATGGAAATTCATCCCATGCTCTTGGCT
>JAVSCE010021016.1:0-23903 GCA_032199065.1 Smutsia gigantea
CTCACTGAACTTAAACCACCTGATGATGTAACTGGTCTGTTACTAGGCTACCACTTCCACACCTTTAGGCAATAAGCTATTATTGTGCTATATAGAGAGCTCGGCCCAGTGCTCTGGGTGGAGGCAGAGATGCTGGTGCTAGACCTACCGCTGGGAGAACAAGCTGGATAATAAACCCTTTCACCCCAAAGAGCGTTCTGCTGTCAATTTCTTTGGTTGCATTGAATCCATAGCATACTTGCCTAGGGCTAAAACCCACTGGCAAGACATTTATGCCCTAAATGTTCCTATTTTCTGGCTTCAGGACCTTGGGAAAATCAGAATCCAGATGTAATTTTTAACTATCAGGAATATTCCAGAGGTGAATTTAAAAAAATGTAAAGGGTAAGAATTTTAAAAAGAGTAGGAGACACTAACAAGAAGGATAAATGAATATTGAATAAACATGTATGTGTGCAATATGACATGCTATTCTATAATTTAATTTTAAAATACATTAATGCTTGTAGAGAAATGTTTGAACTCCTTGGCAATTGACATTATGTAAACATGAGGGAGGATTTTGATTTAAAAAGGATACTATAAATTCCATACTCAGGATATGACACTGTACCAAATCAGTGTTCAGCTCAGGGTTAAGGATAAATTAACGAAAAAGGATTTTAATGTGCATATTTTTATTCTGTGAAATTTTCTATTTAAGTAAAAATCTCATCTTAATTTACAACAAATAATTTCATAATGAAAAGAAATATCTTTTGAATCTTCACCTAAGAGCATTTTGACTCAGGCACCACAATGTTCTTATTCATAGACTGTTTGTTGCAGGTAAGAAGAAAAATTAATTTGTATGGGATAGGAAGGCCATAAGCTTAATTTTGCAGATGAAAATGATTTGAAAAATATCCGTTTTCCTTGGCACTTTCCTATGCCTCATTCCATTTTGAATTTTAGTCTCAAAAGTCCATGATTTTCCTTAGCATTTGTCCTTGGGCTATGTCCCTTCATTACATAAGCCACTTGTGTTATCTGACACTCTGATACTTTCTAATAGAAACCACTCCATTCAAAACCCCTGGCGCCTAGACAGTCGTAATTTGTATGTCCCCCTACACTTATCCCACACTGGCCAGAGCCAGTTGGACTGTGAAAGATTAACAGCTGACCCAAGAGCTGAAAAATTCATTTTGTGGTCCTGGATCAACTGCAAAAAATCACATAACCTATTTTGGAAACTTGTATGAAGAAACAGAAGCAAACTGCCAATTAATGATGAAAGTCATACTAAATGGTTATGAGGAAACACAAAAATGGAGTACCATGAGGTGAAATTCAAAGATGTAAGGAAATACAAACTATGAGTTAGAGAGAGCCAATTGGTAGTGTGAAATAAAAAGGCAGATATGTGAAATATAGCGAAAAATTATTCTTACTGGAACATCACATAGAAGTCCCACAATAACTGATGAAAAATTTCTAAATCTGCAGCAATTTGGAGACACATTTTAGCTCAAGTCTAAAAGCCACTCTGGAAGCCAAATTCTATAAAGGATCATTAGCTTGGATTTTTTTTTAATTCCCCTTTATTTATAATATTCTCTATCTTGTACCAACTTAATTGTGTCTATATTCTTTAAAATAAAAAGAATTAAAGACAAAAGCACTCTTGTTTCCATTTGCAGCATTTCAGGTGGGCTTTAGATGTATGGGGCCAACACACACACACACACACACACAGAATTAAAAGTTAAAAGTAAGTTTACATTTGTTTATTTCAGACATTTATGGGAGGTGGGAGGGTCACAAAGTGCAGGATCAGATGCAGCATGCTTCACTATACAGTCATTTGGCCTCCAAAATATGCACAAGGGATATATCCTGCTGTTGATACCATCCATACAAGGAAGAATGTTGTCAAGTCTGAGCTGCTGTACCACTGTACTCTTTTGTATTCTGGGACTAACTAGATTGAGAAAAATAGTCTGATAAATTAAAATTTAGAAAATGCAATTCTACCCATTTTTAAAACATATTTTATAAAAATAGGTATTAAAGTGAAATTCAGTAACCTAATAAAAGGTAACTACCAAAAATCTATAGCAAACTATACTCTTAATAGTATAAAACCTTAGAAGCATTTATTTAAATAACAAAAGCATAGAAACATGACTCAGGTTGTGACAACTTCTGAACAAAAAAAAAAACAGTTAAATTTGCTCAGTAGAAAATGCCAATCATGGAATGTTATGATATCTGAAAATTTTGATATAAATATATAACTTATACATTAAAAACCCTTGAAATTCTGTTCTAGTCTCAATATTTATGTACATAGATAAGGTCCTTGATAAAAGTTGTATGACTTTAACCAAGTTAATTTTATACAAAATGAATTATTTTTCAAATTATCTCCTATAGTTAATACTTGCTTGTATTCCATTATAATACTAAAGTAAAAGGAGTGAAAGTTATGTAAGTATTAAATCTGAGATGTTAAGCTAGGAAAAAAACCCTATTACTATGTAAATAAGTGTTTCTTATTTAAAGCATAAGTAATAACATTTTAATACATCAGTAGAAGTTAAAAAAATAAATGTTGAGTAAAAGTTGTATTTCTATGAAAACTTCAGAAGCACTCGGTCACCAAAAAAAACATTCTTTCCTAATTTCTCTTCATATATCCTCTTTGGGAAAAAAAGCCTATTTTGAAGGGAAAAAATAAGCAATGCATTTTTGGTAGCAGATTCATAACAAACAACAATCACAGGAGAGAGATACAGCAGATCAAAGAAGAAGAGTGGTTCATTCAAAATATATGAAATGAAGTGGGATGGAATAAAATTGTCCTGAGCTGAGCATTTGCTCACAAACGTTAGTCTTGGCTTTATAATAAAGAGATCCTATTTTCATCTTAATATGTTGACTCATTAAACTGCCCTACACAAAGTTTCTTTAAGTTTTACTTCAAGAAAACAGAAATCAGTTTTCTGTGATCATAGCTACACTTTGGAGAGAGAATTAACTTTATAATTTAGTAGTTTTCCAGGTAATTCTATTGATTCCTAGCTTTGGAAAATTTAGTTGTGTCCTATCTTTCAAATGATGAATAGAATCAAACTCAATGATTTAATTGCAATTACCCCAGAAAGTTAAAAATACATGATGAATTCTCTTAATCTCCCCTGCAGTATACCTCTCTTTTCCCATATACATGCTGTTTTAAATCTCTAATTTTATGGTAATTTATTAAAACAGTAATAGAAAGCTAAACAGCAAATTCCAGAGCCTAGGCCTAAAGAGACCTTGCCACTTCTGCATTCATCCTCTTCAGGTTCTGAGTTACTATAAAAAAATCAGCTACTTTGCTAGAAGGACTACTTGGGGGAGATGCACTGAATGACCGTTATCACCAAATGACAGGTGATTGAGACTATCTTGTATCATGTAGCCAGAGTCTACTCAACTCAACTCAAACGCTCAACTCAGTTCACCCACCTGAGTGATCACAGCAGCACAATGAATTAGAAGTGTTACCTAACTGAGTCCAGCCAAATGACAGAATCATGAGAAATAATAAATCATTGATGTTTTAAGCCATAATGTTTTAAGGTATTTTTTGATGAAGTGTAGATACAGTAAGCAACTAGAGTAGGAATATTATTCCATGGAGAAAAAACAACATGTGTGAAGGCTCTTAGGTTAAGATGAACATGATATAATATGCTTGAAGGACTCAAGGAATAGTCAATGTAACTGGAGCTTATAGGAGAGATTGATAAGGCAGGTGAACTGGGCAGAAAATGATCATGCAGAAACATACAGATTACCTTTGCAGTTTTTCTAATTTAACTTGGCATTGACAATGACTATACAGTCATGATAAAAATATCATGAAGTTATATGAACTAAATTGCAAAACATATGTGGCAGATTTCAGTTTCTGAGAATATAGTTAAAAGCATAAGAGGAGGAAATTCCCTGATTAAGAACACCTAAAAATGCTAGATGAAATGTAAAAATATCCTTATAAATGCATGAATTCTTGAAAATGAAAGTGAAACACTTACAGGCCAGCATTAATGAGAAAGTGGGCATACAGGTTGTAAATGAGCCCTAAAACCAGATACTTCTCTGGGATTTCTTCCATCCCTTTTGGATATAACTTGGATTTTAATAGGGCATGAATGAAAAGATAAGTCCAATGACCTTCACTAGACTGAAAGCACTGGATAAAGCTGGTGTGCCAAAAGGCTACAATTTCATAGAGGATAAAAAAAAAGAATGTGTGTGTAAGAGAGAGAGAGAGACAGAGAGAGAGAGAGAGAGACAAAGAGAGAAACAAACAGGCAGAGAGAGGCAAACAGGGACAGAGACAGAGACAGACTTGATAAAGGAAGATGAATAACTGCCTGTATTTAGAGAAGTGGAGAATAAAACCTCACCTGAACATGAGGTTTCAATTCACACTAATTGTGTGGCAAGAAATAAAAAAAATCCTAAATTAAATGTTTAAGGTATTTCAATATGTTAAGGCACCTGCAACATGCAAAGTACATCCACTCTGGGGGACTGCCACAAAAAATTGCCACAAAGTTCCAAATAACAAAAATTGAAAATCAAAATTCAAAAAATATACAAGGAAGTGATTTATCATGAATGAGAATTGGCAAAAAAAAATGTAATGGAGTATCAGATCCTTAGTTAGTGTAGATTATAAAGTTATAGGGAACAGAACATAAAATATGAATGTTTCAAATGTTTAAGGACATGAAAATGTTTACTGATACTATGAAAGCTGAGTAAATAACTTCTGCAAATTTTGAAGTAGATTTGAATGGAGAACCAAAAGAAGTTAGAATGAAAAATTGAATTTAGAAAGACAGTGGAAGGCTTATGAGGCAGATTAAACACAAGTGATGAGAAGATTGTTAAAAAGGGATATAGTCTGAAGAAATTCTCAAAAAATCATAACAATGAGACAAAAAGAAGAAAAAAATATGAAATGCAGTTTAGGAAACATGTAAAGGAGTGGAATATTCTGATATGTATCACATCAAGAGTATCAGAACAGGAAAGACTATATCCAAGGAAATATCTAGAATGACAGAATTCCCAAAAATGTATCAATAACACCAATCTAAAGAGCCAGAAAGCCAGAAGCTGATAAGATAAAACAAACTAAATAAATCTACATCACAGTAAAGTTAGAAAGCACAAAATGATAACATCTTAAAAACAATGAACTAGCAGAAAGAGAAATTAGGAAAACAATTATATTTACAATTGCATCAAAAAGAATAAACTATCTGGGAATATACCTAACCAAAGAGGTAAAAGACCTGTACTCTGAAAACTATAAGACTCTCATGAAAGAAATTAAATACAAATTAATGGAAATCTATCCCATATTCATGGATAGGAAGAATTAATATTGTCAAAATGGCCAATCTGCCCAAAGCAATTTACAGATTCAATGCAATCCCTATCAAAATACCAATGACATTTATCAGTGAACTAGAAGAAATAATCCTGAAATTTGTATGGAACCACAAAAGACCCTGAATGGCCAAAGTAATCCTGAGAAAGAAGAACAAAGCTGGGGTATTATGCTTTCTGACTTCAAGCTATACTACAAAACTACAGTTATCAAAAGAGTATGGTACTGGCACAAGAACAGACCTATAGATCAATGCCCAGGTGGAGTCATGAATGTACAATGGGGAAAAAACAGTCTTTTCAATAGCTGGGAAACTGGACATCTACATATAGGAGAATGAAACTGGATTACTGTCTAACACCATACACAAAAGTAAGCTTGAAAGGAATTAAAGACCTAAATATAAGACATGAAATTATAAAACTCTTAGAAGAAAACATAGGTAAAAATCTCTTGCAAACAAACATGAGCAATTTTTTCTGGATACATCTCCCCAGGAAAGGGAAACAAAAGCAAAAATGAACAAGTGGGAATACATCAAACTAACAAGATTCTGTACAGTGAAGGACACCTTCAACAAAACAAAAAGGCAACCTACAGTATGGAAGAATATATTTATAAATGATTTATCTAATAAGAGGTTAACATACAAAATATATAAAAACTCATATGTCTCAATAACATAAAACAAATAACTAAATTAAAATAATGGGGTAGAGGACTTGAACAGAATTTTTCCAAAGAAGACACACAGATGGCCAACAGGCACATGAAAAGATACTCTACATCACTAACTATCAGGGAAATGCAAATAAAAACCACAATGATATATCACCTCACACCAGTTAGAGTGGCCACTATCCAAAAGACAGGAAATAATAAGTTTCAGGGAGAATGTGGAGGAAAGGAACCTGCCTAAATTGTTGGTGGGAATGTAAACTGGGGCAGGTACTGTGGAAAGCACTATGGAGGTTCCTCAAAAAAATTAAAAATTGAAATACCATACAACCCAGTAACTCCACTTCTAGGAATTTACCTGAAGAAAACCACAATCTCTGTTTTGAAAAAAATATATTCACTCTTATGTTTATTGCTGCATTGTTTACAATAGCCAAGATATGGAAGCAACTAAAGTATCCATCAGTAGATGAACAGATAAGAAGATGTGGTATATATACACAATGGCATATTACTTAGCCATAAAGAAATCATAACAATGAGATTTGCAACATGGATGAACAACATGGATGAACCTAGATGGTATTATACTATGTGAAAAAAGCCAGGCAGGGAAAGACAAATACCATATAATTTCATTTACATGTGGAATCTAAAAACAAAAAATGAACTAAACACCTAGACTCATAAACATGGGGGAGGGGTTGTGGTAGGTGGGTAGTGAGGGTGAAGGGAATAAAGAGACACAAAAATCTCAATCATAATATAAATTGTCACAGGGATGGAAGTGCAGCATGGAGAATATAACCAATGATTCTGTAACATATTTCTATGTTGACAGTATCTGTAGTAGTTGGGGTGAGGATTTTATAATGTGTGCAACTGTTGAATCACTCTTTTATATTTGAAATGAACATAATATTGCATATCAACTATACTTCAGTAAAAAAAGTACACTTAAAAAAAGTGAAAAAATAGCCAGATAGGACACAGCTAACCTAAAGAAACGAATAGTTACTTCTCAGGAGCAATAATTGAAGACAGAAGGCCATGAAATAATATCTGTATTAAAATGAAAGACAATAACAGTGTCAGGTTAAAAATATATAGACATTGAAACAATCTTTCAAGAATAAGAGTAAAGAAAGATATATTCTGGTGACAGAAACTAAGATTTACTTTGAAAAATAGATAGTCTTCAGGAGGAAGAAAAATTACCTCAGGATAGGTTTTAAAGAAACACAAAGGAATAATAAGCAAACACACCATTCAAATGGGTGTATCTTTAAAAAATAAAATAATATTAATGATGTCTATCTTTTAAGGTTGAAAAAGATAAAATTAAACATTGAGCAGTAATATAAAATTTGGGGTAGCGATAACTGGAATTAAGTTATTCTAATATATTTTGTCAGGAAATGTTTAAATATATTGATTAATTTTAGACATTGTTAGGCACATTGAAATTTCTATGATCAACACCTATCATAGTAATAGTATATATTTAAACAACATATACTTTAGGGATATGCACAGCTGTGACAAAACTATTAAGAAAGGAAAAGGTATAAATTACAAAGAATTCTGGAAGGGGTTACTCTGGTGGGATGAAGGGGGATCATATCATAAAAAAAGGGTCTTAAAACACTGGTAATATTACATTTCTTAGCTGAGTATTGGTTACATGGGTATTTATTTCATTATTGTTTCTAAAGCAATAATCACATACATGTGATATATATATTATATACATATATATTTTTTGCTAGATTCCATGTAAAATATATAGAATTTACCATCTTGTGTTAAGAAATACGTAAGTGCATAAATCATTCCATATTCACTTCCAATGGTGTAAATGAGATGGTGTCTATTTCCAATCACTTCATGCCTTTCTAAAAATTAATTATATATCTTAAAGTCTAATTTATTAAAATAGAGAACTGGCTGCTATAAATGCAATCAAAGTATAAAATAGTTCCAAATCCCTAAAAGTTTCCTCTTACCCCTTTGCTGTTGAACTCATATCTGAAACCTTGTGTCTTGCAACCACTAACCAGGTTTCTGTTACTATATTTTGTCTTTTATATAATCTTATATATATAAATGAATTCATGCAGTATCCTGCATTTTATATTAGACTTCTTAGAGTTAGCATAATGTCTTTGACATCCATCCATACTTTTACATGTATGAATATTTTCTTCCTTTTGACTGATTAACAATATTCTCTAATATGGGTATATCACAGTTTGTTTATACATTTACCAGTTTATGGACCTTTGGATTGTTTCCATTTAGGAGGCTCTTATAACTATTGCTACTATAAACATCTGTGTAAGGTCTTTGTGTGAACTTAAGCTTTAATTATCATGGGGCAATACTAAGAATGAAATTTCTGAGTCATATAATATATATGTAAAAGTATATGTTTAAAGGTTTAAGATACTGTGATGTTGTTTATCAAAGTGGCTAAACTATTTTTGCATACCCGCCAGCCGTGTTTGAGAGCTCCAGTTGTTCTACACTGTCATCAACATGATATTATCAGTCATTTTAATTTTAGTCATTCTAATGTGGTGCAGTGGTATTTAATAGTACTTTTAATTTATATTTCCCTAAAGGTTAGTGTTATTGAACATATTCCCTTGTGTTTCTCTTGATATTTGAATATCTCCTTTTATGAAATTTCTGTACAAGTACTTTCTCTTGTCTTATTCTTGAGGATAAAATGTTTTGTATGTATTCTGATTTCTCTTTCAATTTCTTCTTTGACCATTGGTTAGCTAGGAGTGTATTTAAGTTTCATATATTTAGGAGTATACCAAATTTCTTTCTTTTATTGGTTTCAAATGTCACCATTGTGGTCAGAGAACATACTTTGTATTATTTAAATCCTTTAAAATGCAATGTTTATTTTATCGCCAAACATATGGTTTATCCTGGAGAATGTTCCATGTATGCTTGAGAAGAATGTATATTATGCTGTTATTGGATGGAGTATTTTGTAGATGTCTGTTAGGTCTAGTTGATTTGTAGTCTTGTTCAAGTCTTCTGTTTCCTTGTTGATATCCTGCAAGTTATCCTATCCATTATTGAAAGATAGGTGTTAAAGTGTTGCATTAATATTGTTGAGTTGCCTGTTCCTTTCTGCATTTCTGTCAGTTTTTGCTTCACATATTTTGGTGTGTTCTTATTAGGTCCATAGATATTTATAATTGTTCTATATTCCTGATGAATTGACCCTTTTATCATTATAATATCCCCTTTATGTCTAGTAACAATCTTTAAAGACTATTTTGTTTGATATTAAAATAGCCAATCCAGATTTCCTATATTTGTGTTTCCATGATACATATTTTTCCATCCTTTTACTTCCAGTCTGTACCTGTTTCTTCTATTAATGGGAATAATGATACCTGAGTTGCTCTAATTCACAAGGTTGAAAAGGTTGACAATTATGAATTATTTAAGGATCAAGTAGGAAAATCACAGCACAAGGCAAAGGCAGATTGTTATATGATCTATGCATTCCAAAAATGTTTTCAATTTTTGACACAATATTTTAATGCTATGATACTGAGGAAGTGAGCAGTTTTCAAGAAAGGACAATGTGTAAGTATGCAAGTTTAGGAAATATAACATCCATTCTCTCCATAACTGTTTTATTGACTTGAATGTCATTAACAATTATGAGCCAGAAATAGAAAGATTATTCAGAAATGAACTGTGTACTTATATGGACGTGTGTGCTTATATTACAAATTTGAGCTTGAGAAATAGCTGTAATGCAAATTATATCCACCACAGTTATAAATTATATTAAATGGCACAACCCAATCCAAATATTTTGTTCAGTTGGAATAGTTTAGTAACAGACAAATGTGTGTCTCTTGCAAAACAAAAATAACAAACAAAAGTCACCTTTCTTCATATTCAATTTTTATATATTCCAAAGTCCCATTTGCATACTTTTTTATCAGCAGCTGAACCAACTGGAGTGAAAACAGGTGACATGAATAACACTGGGTCTTACTCTAGTCTCTATACAGTATCCAAATTTCTTCTAGACTGTTTATAAAGAACAGGATTGGTTGAATTCTCCCCAAAGACAAGTTCCATAAAATAATGTACTAACATAGTTATGTACCCAGCTCAAAGTATGTCCTGAAGTGGTGAAACTGGACATTAAGTTATTTAAATAGCCTTCTTTTGAACAATGGACAATCTGGGTAAAGTGTAACCATGCATTTGTCCCTGGCAGAGGGCTGATTGATGAAGACAGAAATATATATGCCTAGAGAGCTAAAGCAGCTGAGTGCCATCCACTGATTCAAATCACTGTAGAATCTGAAAATATATTTGTGTAACTGTAATATCTATGGATATTTATATATGTCCTAGATTAAAACTGAGCAATGGCTGATTCCTGCAGGTGTGCATAACGATTAACTAATGTATTAATTCTCTTTATCAGTAAAGATATTATTTTGATAATGATATTACCTGTATTCCTTTTTTCCCATTTAAAAATGTATTTTTTGTTGAAGTATCATTGACATACAATCTTATATTGGTTTCAAATATACAACACAGTGGTTCCACAGAAACCCATATTATTAAATCCTCACGCCCACTAGTGCAGTTACTATCTGTCAATAGAAAGATGTTACAGAATCATTAGCTATAGTCTCCATTCTTTAATACTATCTCATTGAACATTTGACCCTGTAATCCTACTTCTAGGAATTTACCCAAAGAAAACAAAATCCCTGATTTGAAAAGATATATGCACCCCTATGTTTATCACCACATTATTTACAATAGCCAAGATATGGAAGCAACCTAAATGTCCATCAATAGATGAATTGATAAAGAAGATGTGGTACATATGTACAATAGAATATTACTCAGCCATAAAAAAGAAATCCTGCATGCCTTCTTAATAACATAAATTATGCTTGTTTTCCAAAGGTCTTACATTATGACTTAGACTTAGGTTCATCCCACATTTTCAGTTAGTGTTTTCTATTAAGGCAAAGGAATTCTGCCTAAGCAAAATTGAAAATATTCTTCACAATAGCATATACACAGGTATTTTATTTGCTATATATTCTCACCTGCTGTGGTTAATGCATATTAAGATATATATTTGCATGTGTGTTTTTTCTTCTGATTAGTGTATTTAATTTTATGAAAAGTTTTATTAAAGAAAAAAGTGAAATCATGTATAAGTAAAATTTTAAATGATCTATTGATAAAAACTCACAAAAACATAAAATCAGGGTTATGCATAATTTTTCATGACACCTATTTCCCTTGTTTTTTCTCACATTTTCTTGGCTTTTCTCATCATATTTCTGTCCTTCCCTATCACCAATGAAGATTCAGAATGTGCTATCCAGCATTTAACATGGAAGTTATTTAAGGCTCAGTCTAGGGTCCTTATTTTTCTATGATTTCTCTTTTCAGAAAATACAATCCCCATTCATATGCACAGTTTCATTACCACTCATACACAGGTAAATCTGAATTTTTTATCTTCAGATCAGATATTTCTTCTGAGTTCCAGACATTATATCAAATGGGTTACCTTATACCTCTATCAAAATATCTCAACAGATTCAAAACAGAAGTCAAGTTTTGTTTTTCTTCAATCTTGGTCTTTTTCCCATAACATGTCTCAATGAATGTTACCATTATCCATCCATTTAGATAAACCAAACAAAAAAATACAGTCATTGATTCATTCAACAAATATTTATTGACCACCTACCAAATGCCAAATCCTGTTCTAGGCATTTAGGCTAATGAAGTGAATAAAATAGGCAAGTCCTTGCCCTTTGGAGTGAAGAAGGCAAACAATAAACAAATGATTGTTATTTTTATTTTATTTAAAAGCTTATTTTTTAACATTTCAGATGATGCAAGAAGCTTATGTTGTATCTCCATAAGTGTTTGGTTTGTTTCTCTCCATTAATATATGGGTGTAAAATGAAATGGAGAGAAGTAATAAAAATTTCCAGCAACTGTATTATTGAAATTGATTAAAATACATAATTTTCTAGTTGAAAAAATAGATTAATTATAGAACAGATCCTTTTTTTAAAGTAGCTTATAAAACTCATTTTTAAGGGATATAAATATGAAAGTCACAAAATATCAGTTTAGATGGCCAAAGAACAAGAAGAGATAACGAATGCCATTAATAAACAAATAAATGCTAATTTTGAAATGTTTAATTTTTTCCACTAACATATCGACAAAAATTTAAGAAATTTCAATAACCAGTAATGGTGAAGGTGTGGAGAAATAAAACTTAAATACTACTAACCAAAGTATAGATTGGTGGGTCCTTTCTGGAGAGTACTTTACCAATATAGCTCTATATATGCTGTTTAACCAACATTTAATATTTCAAACTTTGACCCAAAGTTTCATTTCTAGGATTTTATTTTAAGGAAATTGAAATAATAAAACAAATTAGGAAAGTCGTTTCTTACAGCAGTGTTTAAAACAGTGAAAAATTATGAACAAGTTAAATGTCATATATAGACATACAGATATAGAATTAATCACATGAAAGGAGAACACTATGCATATTATCTTTTCATATTTAAACTAAGTTTGGCATGTCTTTGTGTTTTTTAAATTTTGTGTGTGCATATTCAGTTGATTCTCACTATTTGCTATAGTTGTGTTTTATAAAGTCTTTTTGAACACTGCATTAGTAAATATGAAACCATTACTCAAAGGGGATACACACACACACACACGTACATCTCACATAGATTATAATATTAAATCCCCCCCAAAAATTCATCATTGAAGAGTCTACTTGTTTATCTTACAAAAGAGAAAATGAGGTCCAGATTGTTAAATGATTTGTGTGAGGCTTTCCCACAAACAGGTGCTAGACTTGGGATTAAACCCTGACCTGGCCCTAGGGTCAGAGTTTCTTGCACAACACTGAGCTTCCCCTTCCGATCTCCATCCGCTGGTCATAGCTGCGTAACAGCTGAAACAAAAAGGCAGAGCATTGCCTGGTTTGTTATCAGTTGGAAACATGCACTGTCAGATAATTAAATTGTTTGCCACAATTTAAGTTGTTTGCCACTCTGTGCATTTCCACAAATGACCATGAAAGTCTCATGAGTACTGACTTTGTGGTATAAATACATTTTAGCAAATATGCATGCATGCATTAGTCTGGGTTCTCCAGAGAAAAAGAAGTAATAGGACAATAAGATGTATGTAGAGAGAGAGTGAGAAAGAGAGATTTATTACAAGCAATTGGCTCATGCCAATACTGAGTTTGAGAAGTCCCAAGATCTGCATTTGGCAGGCTGGAGGCTCAGGAAAGTCAATGATACAGTTGCAGTCTGATTCCAAAGGCAGGAGAAGACTGATATTCCAGCTTGAAGACATTCAGGCAGAGAGCAAATTTTCTGTTGCTTAATATTTTTGTTATATTCAGGTCTTCATTGGATCAGATATGGCCCACTTACACTGGGGAGCTTTACTCAGTATACTGATTCAAATGCTAATCTCATCCAGAAACACCTTCACAGGCACACCCAGCATATTAACAAATATCTGGGCACCTCATGACCCATCAAGCAGGTACATAAAATTAACCATCACAAATCTACCCCTTTTCAACTTGGCACACATATGCATTGCCTTACACCATATTTAATCTACAAATAAAGAAAATAACAAGGTAACACTTCCACCTAACATGATACATATATCCTGTGTATGACTGAAAATGCAATAACCCATTCCCCAGAAAGGAGATAAATACCTTGAGCGATGTTTTCACTTTTCCTTCATATCGTATTACTTAAATATGATCATGTAAAATTAACAATATTTACATACTATGATAAAAAGTCAATACATCTTATGTTATAGAATAAGGGAATAAGAGAGGGAAGAAAATAAAGAAATTTGCTAAATACACACAGACAAACACATGCATATAAACATATTCATAACAAAATAAGGAAGGTATACTGACAATTGCAGTCCTCATTTCTATAACTGAGCATGCGGTTTTAGCTGATATTTATAACTACTTCATCCCACTACCCATTCCATATTCCTTTTGCCTTCAGCAAGCATCTCAGCTGCTTGTCGTTCTTTATCTGGCAAGAACTGAAGGTATATGCCATTAGTAGTCCCATATGAATTGGATTGTTGTAGTCTTCCCATTGACCTTAATCACAAGGCATGGTAACACTAAGAGATATACTGAGGGATAGCCTGTATTCCAGACATACTCTTCCTTAGTTCCACCGTGGAGTAGTAGTCCAATTTCCTCTTGGTAGTCAAGCTCAGTCGTCCCAGACAGCAATTATTCCCATCTCTGGCTGTTGATACAGAGTCATGAGGAGTCCAAAGTGACCAGGTAGCAGTTTTAACCTCTAGGTCAATATAATCATTGTGTCTACTTCCCTGAATCCTGGCTATGAAAAAAATAGCACCACATATTGTACGCTGATTCAGAGCATATGCACCATTCTGGAGAATCTTGCCTCAGTCCTACAAGGTATTGTCATCTTGCTGGTGCTGAACTGAGTCTTCAAAAAGCTGTTGTACCATTCTATTTACAGTTTTTTCAAGATAGTGGCAAACTTGGTTAAGACAAGTGAATTCCATGAGCATGGATCATTCCCACATTTATTTTACTGCAGAGTGAGTTCCTTGATCACAAGCAATGCTATTTAGAATACTATAATCACAGATAAGGTATTATCTGTAAGTCCACGGATGGTAGTTTTGGCAGAAGGATTGCATGCAGAGAAGGCAAATCCAAACCCAGGGTAAGTGTCTATTCTAGTAAGGACAGAACATTGCCCCTTCAATGATGGAAGCAAATCAGTGGAATCAAACAACCACCAGATAGCTAGCTGATACCCTAGGACATAGTGCCATATTGGGGACTCAGTGTCGGTCTCTGTTACTGGCAGATTGGATACTTAACAGTGGTCATAGCTAGATTGGACTTGGTGTGTGGAAGTCATGCTGCTGAACCCATACATAGCCTTCTAAGACTACCACCATATCCACTTTGTTATTGAGCCCATGGGGCTATAGCAGGGGTGAGTGGAGAAAGAGGTTGCCTGGTATTCACAGATTGAGCCAAGCTATCCACCTGATTATTAAAATTCTCCTCTGCTGAGGTCAGCTATCAGTGAGCATTCACATAGACAACACATATATTTTTGTTTTTTTTCCCAAAGAGGTATTTCTAACATACCTTTTCCACAGAATTCTTTCTCACTAATTTTCCAATCATGTTCTTTTCAAGTCACTCACCATCCAGCCAAACCATTGGCCACAGGCTGTGAATCAGTATGTAATTGCACATCTGGCCATTTCTCCTTCTAAACAAAGTGAACAATCAGCTTTGCCCAACTGGAAGATTTCCCTCCACTACTATCCTTCAGGATTGTCCCAGAAAAAGGCTGTAATGCTGAAACTGTCCACCTTAAGGTAGTACTTTCATATCATGCAAAACACATATTATAAGTTACCCTCTAGTCTTCTATCCTCTGCCAGCTGGTTGTAGGGAACTGCCCATGAAGCCATAGATGTGGGCTGGGAGAGAATAGGCAGAGTAGCAGGGGTGGAAGTCATATGCATTTGGGCTACTTCTTCAAGTCACATATGTGACTTATATGTGTCTCAGGGCCTGCTTGAGCCAGTCATTTATATGGTCTCCATTTGATGATAGAACGCTGCTCTGCATGCCCAACTTTATCATTTTGTGGGGCAGAAAACATCCAGTTCATGATGGGCAGTTAAGATTGAATGGTACCTTGTTGAAGCATAGTTAAGCAATCAGTTTTTACTAAGGCCCAGTAATAGGTCAAGAGCTTTTTCTCAAAAGGAGGGCAGTTATCTACAGAGTACAGCAGGGCTTTGCTCCAAAATCCTGAGGATCTGTGTCATGATTCACAAATATGAACCTACCAAAGGCTCCTAAGAGCATCCCTGTCTACCACTGACACTCCAACCTCTATTGGATAACTTGGATCAGATGACCCAAGTGGTAGAGAAGCTTGCACAGAGGCATGAACTTGTTTCAGAAACTTCTCTTGCTCTGAGCCCCACTCAAATCTAGCAGATTTTCAGGTCCCTTGATAAATGTGCAACAATAAGGAACCAAATGGGGAACATGTTGTCTGTAAAATCCAAAGAGGCCCACTAGGCATCAGGCCCCTTTTTTGGTTGTAGGAGTGGCAAGATACAATAACTTATCCTTCCTGTCTTACTTGGTTCAGGCAACTATAACAGAATGCCATAGACTGGATGGTTTATAAACAACAGACATTTATTTCTCACAGTTCTGGAGGCTGGGAAGTCCAAATTCAAGGTGCTGGCAGATTTGGTGTCTATTGAGAGCCCACCTTCTTATTCACAGTTGGCCATCTTCTCTCTGTGTCCTCACACTGT
Organism: Smutsia gigantea; assembly: GCA_032199065.1. Lineage (NCBI taxonomy): Eukaryota > Metazoa > Chordata > Mammalia > Pholidota > Manidae > Smutsia > Smutsia gigantea. Next base: position 16,580 of record JAVSCE010021016.1, read on the forward strand.
GGAAGGAGTGAGGGAGTTCTCTGGGTTCTCTTTTATGAGGGCACTAATTCCATTCATAAGAGCTCCACTCTCTTGACCTAAAAAGCTCCGAATTACCTCACCATCAAATACTAATGCACTGGGGATTAGGTTAGAGCATATGAATTTTGGGGAGACAAAGCATTCAGTCTATAATATTCACCTTAGAAGGGATATATCAATGTGACCCACATCCCACTTCCCTAGATATTTAACTGAGGTAGGACCCTGAATTTTTGTTGGATTTATTTCCTCCTTTCTGATTTGTAAATGTCTTCCCATTGAGTCAATAGTGGCTGATAATTCTTGATAGCTATGTCCAATAAGCATAATGTCATGAAAGTAGTGGATGAATATGATATCTTGTTGAAGGAAAAAGTTATCAAGATTCCTGTGAACTAAATTATGAAACAGGGCTAGGAGAGTTGTTATATCCCTGAAACAGGACATGAAGATATATTGCTAGTCTTGCCAGATGAAAGCAAACTGCTTCTGGTAGGCTAAAAGTACAGGAATGGTTACTCTGCAAACTGGGTACCAGGGGATGTGGCCATTTGCTCAAGCAATAAAGTCACATCTGTTACAGCAGCTGCAGTTGGAGTTACCACCTGATAAAGCTTACGGTAGTCCACTGTTATTCTCCAAGACCCATCTGACTTCTACACAGGCTCATGTTATTTTGGAGACTGATTAAGTCCCAAGATCTACAGTTAGCATGATGGATACCCAGAAGAACAAATACTTCTAGCCTGAGTCTGAAGATTCAAGACCAGGACAATTGATGGTGTAAATTCCAGTCTGAGTCCAAAGGCAGAAGACAGATATCCCAGCTCAAAGACAGCCAGACAGTAAATTCTCCCTCACACAATCTTTTTGTTTTCTTAAGAACTTTAACAAACCGAATGATGCCCACCACAATGGGGAGGGCACTCTGCTTTACTCAGTCTACCAACATAAATTTTAATCTCATATAGAAACATCACAAACACACCAAGAGTTACCAGAATAATAATTAACAAAGTGTCTGAACACCTTTTAGCCCAGTAAAGTTGACACATAAAATTAACCATCACAATACACACATACACAAAAACACACATATAAAATGACTGGGCTATTTTCCTAAATGATACAGATGGCAATAACTAAGGGCTATGGTGAAAAGTAAGAGGGGTGTGCTGTAATTTCTAAAATTTATGCTCAATGTTTTATGCTACCTTGACATCCTATGAAAATGTGAGGATCTTGAATGGCCTCACCACAGTTTCCCCTCCTTATTCTGTTCCCATAAAGTCCTCTTGCTAACCAATCATCCTTATCAATGTCACTAGGCAAAGTTCTTGCTTCTGTAAGAGAGATTCATTTCCCTGCAAGTCCACAGAGTTATTTAAATAAGCCAATCACATCCTCCTGAGGGAAGCAGTGGACACCCTGTCTTCCTGACACTAAAAATCTGCCTCCCACAGTCCCTGGTTTTTCACTCTGTTCGCAAGTGTGACCTCCTTGTGGCTCTACATTGTGTGTGATTAGCTCTTCTCTGGACCTGTTGGTATATGTAATTAATAAACTGCTGTTGTTTTCATCTCTTCAGTCTCTGATTTATGTCCAGCCAATCATATAACCCTAGGGTAGGAGTCCCTCTTTCACCAATGGGATGCATAGGAAGTGATTAAAACAAAGGAGATAGGAGTGCTGTGCAGGTTAGAGTGGGTAGGGAAGATTGGTTTGTATGTTGGAAGGTTAGAATACACCTTCCTGAAAAAGTGGCATTTGAGCAGAAATGAAGTAAATGAGGGAGGGAGTTATGTGTATGTTTCAGTGAGGTTAACCCAGACAAAGGGAGGATAAAAACGAAATATTCTCAGGTGAAAATGTGCTTAGCAATTTTGAGGAACAGAAATAAGTTAAGGGATGCTAGAACAAGAAGAACTGGGCAGGGGGAGTGGCAGATAGATGGTGAAGTCTGAGAAGGATGGGTGGAGGTGGTGAGATAAGAAGGCAGTGAAAGATTTTGAGCAAAGCGCTGAGAGGGCTAGAAATAGGAAGACATTTTTCCTATTTGTATTACTAGTAATAAAAATTATTACTAATTAACTGTAAGAGGTGATTCAGCATCATGTTGGTATAAGACATCCCTCCTTTTTGTCTTCCCCTTTTAATAACTAAAATCTAACATCCATCCACAAAAACATGTGCCCCTGTAGGAGTTGTGGGATCTAGCATCATAAGCCAAGGGACCTGGGAGGAGCTGCCTACCTGTACATCAGGTAATAGGCAGATAAATCTCAGTCTGGGTTGTGGAACAAAGCAGGAGCCTGTGAAATAGCTTTGGCAGCTCTTAGCTGTGGTTCGAAGCACTTGGAGAGTGCTGACTTGGGCAAACGCCCATGGACATGGGCAAAAGAGCCTTTGTAGAAGTCCACATTTCCTGAGAAGAGATTCCAACACTCCACTGGAGCAAAAAATCACGAGTTTAGATGCACTGGAGATAGAAGAGATTTGTTTGCCAGTTCTGACCATCCCCAGAGGTGGCACAGCATGGGGCTGAACTAGCCAGTGGTGGTGACCTCTGCTTCCAGGGAAAGGAAAGCAGTGAGTGAGTGCTGGCTTCCTCAGATGTATGAGATGCTTCTGGAGAAACTCCTTTCTCTCCCACAGCACCTAGAGTACTGGGGTGGGGCCTCCAAGATAAAGGACATGGAGAAAGAGGTGGATAATACCAGAGGGCATTAAAGAGATACAGTTCTAGATGACTACATTCAGGACTGCAACAGGAAGCCCACACACAAGCCCCTGGGAAAACCTCACCTGAGGACACTCCTAACTGGCACTAAGGAAACACTAGTTATCTGTCTCAACTTATCTTCCAGTTCTCTCCTTGCTCACTGCACTCCAGCCACACATGCTTTTGTTCTTGAAATTTGGGGCACAATCCCAATATGGGGCATTCAAACCTGTTGTTGCTTTTATCTGGAATTTTCTTCTGCTGACAGCTACATGACTCATGCTCTTACCTTCTTTAGGTCTTTGGTCAGAGGTCATATTCACTGTATGGTCTTTCATGACCACTCTATTTATTTAAATTTGAATTTCCTGACACACTTTCTATCCTCCCTTCTCAATTGTTTTCCTCCATGCCATATCTCAATCTGATACGCTATACAGTTTATTATACATTTATTGTCTTAATCCTCCAACTAGATTATAAATTCCAATATGAGCAAGGATTTTTGTCTTTCTTACTTAGTGATTCCTCACTGCTTAGAAGACTACAAGACATGTAGTAATTTCCCAATATGTATTTATGAAGGAAGAAAGGAAGGAAAGAAAGAAGGCTGGTAACAAGGGAGGGAGGGAGTTTTTATTTCCTTCCATGTGCAATTTGGTAGCAACTGAAGTATTTTGTGTATGGATTTCATGATTAGATCTGCATTTTGAAAAGATTGTCCCCGTTTCTGGGAAGAGAAGGCCCTGCCTATCTTTCCCTCCTTATCTTTTATGACTCCCAATCTTATTTGCTATTCTACAACCACTGGACTTCCTTCTGACCTGAAACATCCCAAGATTCTTTATGTATCAGGTCCTTTGTCCTAGGTATTTTCTTGGTCCAGAGTGTTCTTCACATAGAACTTTTCATTATTTAGTTCTCAGATTAAATAATTTTCACCATCACAGTGAGAGCTTTCCTAATATCCATAGCTAATGTATACTACACAGCCACCAAATCATTCTCAATAATATAGTCTCTTTCATTTTCATCATAGGTCTTATTATAAATTCCATTGCTTATTTATTTGATTACATGTTGATTTTCTGCCCCACTCCTGCAATAAAGTGTAAATTGCATAAAGTTAGGGGCCTTGCCTGTCTCACTAACTGTTTTATCCCTAGTGCCTAAAACAGTGTTTGGCACATGGTAGAAAAGCAGTAAATAATTAATGAGTGAATAAAAGAATAAAAAGAGAGGCAGTGTGAACAAAGGCTTAGATGTAGGCAAGGGTTGGCTTGTTTGGGGGATGAAGAATTTATCAGTTAAATTAGAAAAAATACAGTAGAAAAAAGATTAAATAGGTATGTATAAATGGGAATGGGCCGTTATAACTGGGATCTTTGATCAACCAACACTAGTTTATGAGAAGACACTCTCTCACTGTGTCTTCACATGGGTGATAGAGATGATAGAGACGGAGAGACAGATGGGAAGAGAGTGAGAAAGGGAGAACAAACTGGTGCGTCTTCTAATAAGGATACTAATCCCATCATGAGGGCCCTACCCTCATGACCTAACTACCTCTCAAGGGCCTCCTCTCCAAATACTCTCACACTGGGGCTCAGGGCCTCAACGTAAGAATTTTAAGAGGACACAAGTTCATGGTAGGTTGCAACTGTTGGGCAAGCATTTCAACCCCTAAAATGTTACTTAATTTTCTCATTTGTAACATAGAGATAGTAATATCATCCCCTAAGATAAATCACATAACCATTCGAATAGAAATTAAATGAGTGACAATGATGTTGGAAGGAAAGTGATAGCTAATAGTAGTTTTGAAGAATTCATCATACTCACTCACAGCAAAGAGAGTGGAAGAAAATATGAATCTTTTTACAAGTTAGTTTGAATAATTCTATCAATAATTTTGGAAATATTTTTCCTTCTATGTATCATTTATTTTACACTAAAGCAAAAGATACATGTTATTCTAACAGTTACAAATAATTTTCAAGAGGAAATGGTATTTGTAGATAAAAATTTAAGAAGATATACATGATTGCAACCACTAGTAAGTTTGCAAACAAGCTTTTTTTTTAGAAAATATTGTCCACAAAGACCTGCTTTTTGAGAATGATTCTATAAATGGAACACAAGCAATTGAAAAATATTCAGGTGCCCACATGAATAGAATTGTTGGTTGAACTATTCTTAAGGCAACTAAAACTAAACATATGTACTATAGATACTTTGTGGAAAATTGATTTTTCCAGCTTTATTGAGATATAATTGGCATACAACATTGTGTAAATTTAAGGTATACAGTGTGATGAGTTGATACATGTATATATTGCAAAATATCACAGTAAGGATAGTTAATACATCTATCACCTTATGTAATTTTTTTGTGGTGATAACATTTAGGATCTACTCTCTTAGCAACTTTCAAGTATATAATACAGTATTGTTAATTATAGTCACTACACTGTATTTAGATCCAGAACCTATCATCTTACAAAGGGAAGTTTGCCAACGTCTCCCCATTTCCCCACCCCTCAGCCTCTAGCAATCACCATTCTACTCCTTTTCCATGTTTTGTCTATATATATATGTACATATACATTTCCTTTATCTATTCTTCTATTGACAGACACATAGGTTCTTTCCATGTCTTAGCTATTGTAAATAATGCTGCAATGAACATGGTTGTGCAGATGTCTGTTTGAGATCCTGATTTTATTTCCTTCAGATATATACCCAGAAGTGGAATTTCTGGGTCATATCATGGCTCTATTTTAAATTTTTTAAGGACCCTCCATACTGTTTTCCATAGTGGTGATACCAGAAAATTAACTTTTTATAGAAAGAATGTTCTGGAGTATGGCAGTAGAAATTTTTCTCATACTTGACTTTTTAGTCAATACACTGTAGGTGTATTTTCACAAGCTTAAATTTGAGTCTTCTGTCTGATATTTTATACTGTACATAATTATTCCTAAAATATTTTAAAAGATCAGTCTTAGGGATTTGAATAACTTAACTGTTCACATGTTCATAGATAAGTTATAGTTGCCTACTCTTCAGGAGAGGGTCACGATTTACAACTATTTTCTACATATGTCAATGGATGACTTAAGTACTGCAGTACTCCAGTGACTGGAGTTAAACAGGGATCTAGGTTTCCCTCCACAATTTCAAAGAATCCATTATATTTCCCACTTTATAAATCTTTTTCCCTGGTAGAAAAATCATTTTTGGTCACTATGCAGATGGTTGTTTAATCATCATAAACAAATGAACAATAATTTAGAAATCATAAAGGGAGAATAATCTTTAAAGGAAGCAAATGTATCATCCAAATATAATCATGGTAGTGTTGCTAACATCTTCTGATCATTTGATTATACTGGGCATTGGGAATGATATCTCAGCCACAGGTCAGCATCATCCTTTGTCTACTTTTATCTATCTGGAGCTTTTCTATAGTTAGATAACCATCCATGGTGAATATTTAAGCTGTGATCAAAATGGTATTACTAGAGATAATTGCACTAATCAGTCATTGGATTGATTGGGTATTTTTCAGCCACCTGGATGATAAGTCAGATTTTAACACAGTCAACAGACTCTCTTCCTGTTATTCTAACAGTCAACATCTGAATTTTCTCATATGTATCACACACTTCTCACTCGTAAATGTAAATAAAATTTGAGAGCCAACTATGTGCCAAATGTGGTTATGAGCGATTTTATGGATTATCTCCCTTAATCTACACAAAAGCCTTAATGAGTAAGTCTAATGAGTGTTATTACCTACTTTTTACAGATTATGAAATTGAGACTTAAAGAATTTATCCAAAGTTACATAGATAGTTAAGTGGTGAAACAGTTATGTATCTAAGCAATCTTATTTCTGTATCTTTACTCTTAACTGCCAACCTATACCATTAACAAAGCCTGCTGTGATTTTTTTCCTTTAGGTAACTCTCTAAGCTGCCCAAGTTCCATTAATGTATGAGCAGTTCAATGTTTTAATCCCCAAGGAGTTTTTACATTAAATCTTTACTTTAATCCTAATAATTGTTCATTTGCACAGAAAAAGGGCTAACAAAACATATTTAAAATAAAAGTGACCTTTTCCCCTTAATCTCATTAATGCCACTGAGTTAAATTCTCTGGATTTAATTTTCTCTATCTAAATCCTGGGGTAATGGCTGCTTATTTCTATTGTCACCTTATTATTCAAGTCAATATTAGTAACTATTCATTTTGAATTAATACTCAAGTATGTGTTGAGAACTTTCATAAATACTATCTCTTTTAGTTATTTCACACAACACACACCCACAAACTCACAACTATGAATTATGTATTACTTGGTGTTGTGTTACTTGGTGTAATTCATAACCTTGAATACAAGAGTTTTCAGATGAGAAAATTGAAGCATAGAGGTTATGAATTACACCAAGTAACACAACTAGAAAGAGGCAAAGTGGGGTTCTAACTGAAGTCTTTCTGACATCTAGAAATATATACTTTCTAACACATGATACTGAATACAAATTGAAGCTAGTAGCTGACCAACTCTGTAGACAT